>JAVSBS010004879.1:5230-25394 GCA_033124195.1 Coracias cyanogaster | reverse complement strand
ACCTGACCTAGGTAGAGATGCCCCTACTTGTGTAGGGAGGTTGGACTAGATGACCCCTAGAGGTCCCTTCCAGCCTAAAACATTTTATGATTCTATGACAGGAACTTAGCAGTCAAAAATGTTAAGTCTATACACCCAAACACCGCAGTTGTCAGTCAACAGTTGTTTGAGTCTGGTAACTGAGGGGAAAAGGCTGGACCCTGCACATTTTCTGATGAAGATTATTTGATTAGCAGGGTCTCCCTCAGCTTGCTGTTGATTTTCAGCAAAAAGTTCAAGCAAAGTTTCAAGAAGTGCTAAATGAGTGTATATAGTTTTCCAGGAGGCTTCAAAAATGAATGAGATAGGTTGACTTAGTCTCCATTTGGACAAATAGTAAAGGAGTTATTTGTACCAGATCCTGGAGATGAGGAAAAGGTGAAGTAGCAGCAACTTTAAAACCTTTATCTACGTGCATACATAAGGACCTGTAATCTTCATAAGGACCCTGTCCCAAAAGTAAAAGACTAAGTTTGGCTTTGCAAAGATTGGATATAGGAAGTGAGAAGAAAAAGTAAGAAGGAAAAAAGAGAAAAGACAAATCCAGTCCTGAAATGGTGAGTTCAGTTCCATAAATTTGAAAATAATTTATTTTTGTCTGCTGAGTTTTCTTTTCCCCTGCAATAGAACATTTCAGGTAAGCCCTGTGGCATATCTCCTGCTTACAGGACATTAAATTCACTCTTCTAGATAAATGCCCCTGGGAAAATTCCCTGCCCCCCTTCAAAAATTGCTCGTCTGTTTGCTGTCACTTCCAAAGAACAAAAATTCACTTCCTCATCCAAACACCTTGCAGAGTTTGGAGAAAAAGTATATTCCGTTTCCTTACTTAGTGCCTCAGGGAACCTTCAGGAGGTTCTTTGGGTTTTTGTCTTGTGTTTTGTTGTATTGTTTTTTCAATGAAGTGAGAAGGGAAGAAAAGAAGAGATGAAAGAAGAAAAGTGGGGTGTAGAGAAATGGAATTTGGTTCTAAAAGGTTAGAAATATTTTCCACTTAACTCTTAAAATATTCTTTTTAGCTTTTTTCTTTAAAAGCATAGTAACAAGTGCACAGACACTATGGTGTGTTTAATACTACAGTAGTAATGTCTTTTCCAGGTCTTTCCATAAGTTCTGCTATCTTATAAAACTTGAGATTTTTTTATGGGGAGGGGGAGTAAGAAACTGAGTAAAAAGCATGTGTGATGCTAGCAGTCCTTTTTTTTTTTTTTTTTTTTTTTAATGCTTGGAACATTTTGTTCAACAGTGTGCACGTCTGTGTGATTTCACTGCCTGCTGCCTAGGCAATGGCAGGTTCTCCAAAAATCTTGATTCTGTTCAGGAGGAAGCTATCCAAGAGCACTGACTGGGAGCAGGGCTAAAGGCAGCCTGTGAGCACGTAGGACCAAAACATCAGAAAGGTTTTGGAATTCTTGCTTGGAGGGGCTTGCATGCTCCAAATGCTAGACTAGGGGAAGAAATATGACTCAGAGCTCCGATCTCTGCAAATGGAAAATAAATTATGTGAGAGACTAGTATGTAATTAAAAATTTAGTGGTAACTTTTATTTTTTTCAACAAAACATTGTTCTGCTCAGTGCCAAACAATTGTTCAGGTAACAGCTAAAGATTTACAGAGCATTTTTCTTGGCACTCAGCGGTAGATTATTATTGTTGTTCTCAAGTGTAGTGACAGTTGCTTGTAACACCAAGAGTCCTTTTGCAACTTCTATTCTTTTTGCTTGAGACCAGATGAAGATTGGACAAGCGTTAGAGAAGACATGGAGAGAGAGAAAATTAGTTTTTTAATTCTGGCATTCCCTTGAAAGAGATACACAAGAAGGTAAAGAATTCTTTTATTGTACTTTGAGTATCTCAGAGATTAAGAGCTGAATCCAGTCATACATAATGGTGAAATTGGTACTTCAACTATCTGTAATACTTTTGATAGTCTCCTAGTAATGTTCAAAGAATAACTTTGAAATGAACATGTGGAGACTAAGTCAAGAGTAAATTGCTATGAATATACAAATGTTCTTGAATGTTGCAGGTATTAATATGAGGCATTTCAGAAGCTATATTAATGAAGTATTTGTGGCTTGACTGCGAGGCAACATCAGCTGTCCTTTCTTCTACAATGCTAGTTGTCCCACACCTGAAGTTTTACAGTATTTAGACTTTAAATTCCCAAAGAAGTGAATTACTTTTAAATTCTTGAATATCTTGTTAAAGATCACGCACAAATTACAAGGCCAAGACGTTTGGGTCATTATCCCACACTCTAACCTTCACACTGCACTTGCCACTTTTATTAATAAATTACTGAATTTTCATCTATATCAAAGCAGCCAGTTCCTCAAATAGAATTATACTTGGTGATCTTTTATAGAGATACCAATATTTGGTACTTCTGGTACAATTCCCAAGGATGTGATAATACTTAGTTGAAATAAGATAATAATTTTAGATTAATATCTGAAAATGTATTTCCTCATACTTTTAATCTGGATCGGCTAGATAATGATACTTTTCCCAGTCTGGGGAAGCACCAGTTCAAGTGTGATAGCAAAACTTCAAAGAACTTCCTTGACTAGGCTCATTCCCAGGACTCACTTGAATGAATGCAATTTTACCAGTAGGTATTGGGTTGTTTGGTTTTTTTCTTCTGTTTTGATTTGGGAACGGGATCCAGTATCTAAGTCAGCCATGCTTCGAGCAGGTGTTGAGCCAGGTGAACTCCTGAGATCTTTGTTATTCTATATTGTCAATAGGATCAGAGTTAGATTCCCAGCTGTATTGTCCTGTCTTATTGGTTCTTTTAAACAAACAATTACTTTCATGTTTTAAAGGGGTGCTGATGCTAAAAAAAGTGGTTAAGCAATTCTAAGCTAAATTTGTTATCTTGCAACAAAAGTTATTTTTGTGTATGTCCCCCTGAAAATAACATTTGCTTATCTGTTACCGATGGATTTTTAAAATGTATGAGTAATCATTGACTCAATTTCATTAGTTTCATCATGATTTTTTATTGTTGTTATTACTGTAGTTGAAAGTAGCCAAGCAGCTGTGACAAATGTGGGTAAGGAAATGAACCTGATGTTCCTTCATTCTTCTTAAGTGTTCTAACTATGTGTTGTAGTGTGTGCTGATTTTCTTTTTTTTTCAATCTGTCATGGGATGCTTGCTTCATACAGTACTGTGTACTGAAGAAAGAAAGCTTTAGAACAGAACATTCAGATCAAGCTCAAAGCTTGACATGCTTCAGGATTTCTGGCTATTACATACTAGGTTTCAGGCTGGTGCAAAGCAGTAATTTCTTGGAAACTGCCAATACTGAGCTAAAATATCAGAAGGGAACAAGTCTAATTTCCTGCCTAATAAAAGCACATTATGGAACTTTCGGGATACAGCAACATATTCATTTCAGGTTCAAACTACAACCTTATCTTCACATGAGATCGCTTGATTCTGCTAAAACTATCACCACTACAGCACTGTGAACCTAAGAAGCAAGGCTTTTAGTTCAGTAGCTGTTCTCAAAGTATAATTTAAACCTGTTCAGAATCTATTAGGAGACGAGATATGGAATTAAAAATTACTCTAGTCATAGGATCCTTGTCTACAGTGGTGTTTTCAGTGTTGATTATAGAATCACAGCACCAGTGTTAGAAGTGTGTGGGTTTTCTTAGAAAGTCTCTGTAGGGAGAATGTCTAATCACAGAGCAGACCCGGGGTGCATTAACAGGAAATCTAAGGCTCTAAGGAACTGTGGTGTGACCACTCCTGCAAATCCTCCACTATAAAACTGCATGAGGGAAAAAACACCTTGTCCAAGTTGTAAAAGTTGAAAATCATGACTTAAAGGTAGTTTTGGTTTCTAACTCTAGTATAATTCATAAAACAACTTTCTGTCAGGCTAGTAATTTGAAATCACTTTCTTAATACCTAGACACTAGCAAAGACGTCAAGTAAGTTTTTATGAAATTCAGAGAGGATTAAAGGAGAAGACAGCTACAAATATTCATTCAGAGGATGCTTGCTTACTCTAGATGATGGGTGCTGTAACCAACATACTCTGGAGTGGTGCATTTCGTGACCAAGACAAGTATGCAGTTTCTAACTTCCCGTGGCCCCTTTTACCATGGTAATGCAGCTGCGGTGCCAGCTGACTTCATGTCAACATACCTTATTAGCAACTTTGAGCCCCTGTAATCCTTACATCTTTTCTTTTTGGGAAGAAAGTCTCAATGCCGCAGCTACCCTCTTTGAAAGTGGTTTTGTTGTGGTAGGATAAAGGAGGGTGCAGCATCTTTTTTTTCCAGCACAGCTGAATCTAGTCCCATTCGTGTGTGGGTGCTGAGAGAAGGACCTAGAAGGCACATGCTGAGATGGATTTGGAGTCAGGAGGATTATTGTTTTCTCAGGTTATTATGCATAGTATTTTATATTAAATACTACCTAATTGCTGCAGTGTTTGGCCTGCAGTTTCAATGATGGTTAGGCTAGACTGCAGCAGGGCAAGGGAAGGTCTATACTGTACTACTCTGATGTGCCTTTGGCTCTAATAAGTTGTCCTGGAAAAAATTAAAAAAGAAAATCCCAGAATGCTTTCTGCTGTTTAGTGAACATTATGTGAGAAGGATGGTTTTTAGTTATGGTGCTAATTTAGAGCACCTGAGTTCCCTTCCCAGTAGGTTAGGCAGGCTATTCGGTCACTCTGTGCCATGCCTCCCTAGCCTTAACGTCAGTAAGAATATCTTGTCTGTGGTTTATCGTTTGTGTGCTTAGCTAGGCGATCTGCTTTTAGAGATGGTGGCTTTCACTTGTCATTTGTACTGGTCTGGCATTACGGGTCTTGGTGATCATTCTCAGGGCTCTTGAAAGCTACTGTTACACTACAAATTATTAGGCTTTAATTATTAGAAGGCCCACAAAAACTTAAGCTAATACAGACAATACAGTTGTGTAGCTGTTTTCTGATTCCTTACTGATCAGTAACACCTGAAGAAAATGTCTGGTAATTGCAGTCCAGTTGTTAGTGAACAGATGTCTCTCTCTTGGAAAGTCTGTGTCTGCAACTGGACTCTTTTCCTGGCAGTTTCATCAGCTAAGTGAGATACAAGTATCCTCTTCCTGATTACATACTTGAGGAAAAATTGCATTTGACCTCTTACTAGCAGAGTGAAACTTTGCAAAAGAACAGAGATCACTATACCTTGTAAAGTTTAACATAACAGAGATGCCTTCTGTTCTGAGGAGAACAGTTGTGCATTCTGAAAATCTACTCCTGTAGAATATTAAATCTCCATAAAATATCGTGTGTCATTGGTCCAGCAGCTGACAGAAAAAACTAGTACAAACGTGCGGCTCCTGGGATGTGTAGAACTTTGTGTGTTGTCAATTGGTGTACTAAAAATAATGACCCTATAATATGCTGTTCCACCTTCATCAAGAGGTGAATTGAAGGATGCCCACGGGCAACTCCTGGAACAGTTGGAATAAAAAATGTTTAAGGATGTATTAAAAATCTTGATTATTTCAATACTTGATACTGAATGCTTATCTTTGCTTGGTTAACAACTTGTTGTTAGACATGTTTTCCTCAAACTGCGGGGAAGAGATCTTTTTCAAAGCAATGCATTGCAATTTACGGTTTAAGACTGCAATTTAAGACTTTATGTGCAGATCCGAGGTTCCTTTGGATTTTTGCTGAAGATGCTGTAAGGCCTTTTAGGTCGGGATTATTTCTTCTATGTGTCTCTCTTAGACAAAAGTATTCTTAAGCAGGGCTTTTAGTTGAGATATTCCTCTGTTGTTTATGGTTCAAAAGTATGCAGGTTTCCCAGGGTTTTTGCTCATTTCTCCAGGTAGCTAAAAGAGATCTTCCTTACTAGGTTGCTTGGGTACAAAGTCCTTATGCATATGTTGGTGTTTGAAAATTTCTAAAGGACCTATATGCAGATCTCTGTTCAGTCACAGACATGCAGGTGAACGATGAATTGGGAGAGAAGCCAAATGTGTCACTATTGTAGAGAAGGAAAAACAGGAGTGGAATTGTAGGACTGTCCTGTATCTCTGATTTGTACTCAGGACAGCTGAAAAATAGCTGTAAGTAAGGCAAAGAAAAATTACTGAAAGGAATATACTGATGCTAGCTTTAAGATTTAGCTGCCTGAAACCAGATAGATGCATTTAAATGAGAGTAAGTATAACTAGTCTTTGAAGTGATTTTGACTACTGCTTCTGCCAGGTGACTGCCAGCTATTGGGCCCTGGCTTGCTGATGTGTAGTACGTGGGGTGCACATAATAACTAGCTGAATTTACTTTAGGGGGAGAGTCTGCTTATTTAATTGTTGTTGTTCAGTGTTTGTTGTGATCACAATGGTGTGTTGTCGTGATTGCAATAGTCAGAACGCCAGTGTTCAGCATAAAAACTATCTTTGTCTTGCATTGTCTCTGGTCTACGATTCATGCTCTCTAAATGAGAGGGGCAGAGCAAGCAGAAGTCTCCATCAAGCTGGGTTTTCAAAGTTAGCAAGCAATTTATAGCAGCTTTTGATTGTAAATATGGATTGACTCTTGCACCCAAGTCCAGATTTTCAGTTTTGCATGCTCATGGGGACCTGACTTCTAATCCAGAGGGCTTTTCATATGATGTTAGCGTGAGGATGACCAGAGCATATTATGTTAATGAAAGGAAAAGAAAAATGTGAGTTTTAAACATGCTTCATGCTCTTGTATGGGCCTTATTGGTACCATCAACAGAAATGCACAGATTCAGACTATTCAGTAATCCAGTCTTCTGTTTCATTGATGACTTTTCAAACCTTTCAACAATGAGAGGCAAAACGAGCTCAAGTAGAAGTTATTCCCAGGGATTCTATAGCAAAGTGACTTTGCCTAGTGTTTATGAATGACACAAATTTGATATCTGGCAAGATGAAATGCATGTCTATACTGGGAAAATTATCTCTTACTGTATGAAATGTCAGCAGTATTGCAGCAGAGTCACAGATGAATGTGGCTTTGTTGCCAGCATGCACAAGGACAAAGTCTGTTCAGAACCATTTTGGGAATTGGCATTAATCTGGCACATTCGACACTTAGCTTGCAGCTGCATCCTCTTTTGCACTCCTAACCAGCGATAAGTAAATTCTCAGGTGTAAACAAGGATAAAGAGACCTATCAGAAAATGCCATTAAGAATAAAATAATCTGAAGTCAAAGGAGTAAAGCAGGACAACTGTTGGTGCAGAACAATTTCATAATCCACTTGCCTAACAGAAAACCAGTGAAGCAGTTGCTGAGAGAGAGTGATTGCCCTCACAGCAGCTTCCTGAAGATCTGCAGATGCCATTACACATTCTGAAGAAGCTCAGTGAATAAAATATTGCTAAATATGTTTTTCTAAGGTGTTAAAGTAGTCATATTGGGAGTTCCTTTAAATTCTGAAATTTTTGGGAATGGTGATATATTTTGATATTTTGTTAATTTGAATGCAAACCTCAGCACAACATACACTTTACCTAAACACTGTGTAGTATGAGAGATAAAATGAAGATCTTCCAAGGTGCAGAATGCAGACAGCTGACAGTGAATTGAATAACTGGTGTTCAAAGGAGTATCTCAGGAATAGTGTTGATGGCTGTTGTGTACTTGACATTTTGAAGAAACTGATGGAAGAAAGTTGCCCTCTGGCTGGCATTTGGCATGGGAGTTTTAAAAATGCTTTGTGAAATATGCAGCACTAGAGAAATCTGCAGAAGACTTCTGTGTACAAAGTGAAGTCACAGGCTCAGGCACCGTGATGATAGGTTGAACAATTGTCAAATCCTTAGTAACATGCAGTGATAGGAATAATTTTAGCCAGTCACACATGAATTGGCTGCAAAGCTCAGGAAAAAGATTAAATACTGTAAATAACTCAATGAAATTACCTGCTCAATATGAAGCAGCAGAGAAGCAAACAAGCTGTGTAGATGCTTAAAGAAAGGGACAGGAAGTAATACCAGACTTATTACAATGCTTTGAGAGTGAAGTGTACTGCAGCTTGCACCCCTGTATTACTAGGAAACGGAAATGAAAGGGGGACAAAGTGATCTCAAGTCCCAGAAAGACCTATGTGAGAGGAAAGTAGGACTCTTATTGTTGATGAGGTGAGAGAAGGCCTGACTGGTGTGTTTGTAATGATGGGTAAAGAAATAGGCTGGAATAAGCCTACCTGTGTTTCTTTTCACCTTTTCCGTAACTCATGTACAAGAACATTCAAACAGACTGGAAAACAGTGTTTTTACAGTTTTTTTTTTTCTTCTTCTTCTTTTTTTGTGCATAAGCAATAAACCAATGAACAATAAAACTTGTCACCATCAGATGTCAGTGAGGCCAAAAGAACTGCTGAATTCTTGGGCTTTTCTTTGAAGCACTGCCAGTAGTCACAATAGGAGGAAAAACAATAGCAAATTTGACGGGACCTACTAGCCTGATTTACAATAGCAGTTCCTATATTTCAAAATCCTATTTGAAGTGTGAACGGCAGTGGTATTTCTATTAGTGTTTTATACAAATCTTCATTCCTAGTCAAAATCCTCTAAATTTAGTGCAGATATTTGTTTCAGAGTATTTACTAGTCCATTCAATATTCTACTCGTTCTTACTCCAAGAGCTTAATATCAAAATGTTTGTCTTTAAAAAGCAGGTATCTTTTTTAAAGTGTTCCTTTAAATTTTACAAAACAATTATTCTTTAAAATTCCAAGTCAGTATCTTACTAACGTAGACTAAAGTTTCACAGTAGATTAGGGCAGCAAGTTATAGACACACCGTTTTTAAAAGCTTGTGAATAAGGATTGCAGCCTGCCTCTGCTATTTAGAAGCTCTCACTAATTTCAGGGCACCAGGATTTCATTGGTGCTATCCATACTGATCAATAAAGGTCTTTGTTGCGATTTATCAAAATGCAATTGCTTTTTAGTTTCTGTAGGGGTTCTGTGAGAACAGTGATACATGTTCATTCCTGCTACAGTGAAATGGAAGCCAATGACCATGTTTATTGAGACCTATAGAATATGGCTTGCTTCAACCCAGGACAGGGTTTGAGAACAGTTTTTCTCCCTGCTTGGTGTCCATATTCACAGCTACAGTGAGAGCATGTTATTATCAGAAAGCTGTCATCTGATGGGTTGAATTACAGTCAGGGTAACGATTCTTAACTGTTTATGTTCAGGCTTGATCTCATTAACATACCTAGAATCACATATATCATAAACCATAGCACAGGAAGGTTAGAGGGGAGAAAGACAAGGGTATGTATTTGTCATCATTCACTCATGTATGTTAACTTTCAATTGCAAAGTGTGCAGATACAATGATGTAGCTACGCTCTCACTAGGCACTTGGTTTTTGTGCTCCAATGGCCAGCACAAAGTTCTCTGATACCCATGATTCCTCCATCCTGCTCCTTACATTGGCCGGAATAAAAAAGAGTAAGAGATAAGTGAAATAAGACATAGTTGCAGCTCTTAAGTGTTCCAGCTGCTCCTCAGAGACCCTGCAGTGCCATCATGCAGCAGCTTTTCTGACTTGTGCCAAAGGACTGGTACATGAGTAACCCAAAATAAGAACATGCTAGAAGTTATTAATTTCTCAGTTGCATAAAAGGAAAAGGGTCAGTGTGTCACTTCTAAATTTCTGGTGTGGTCAACATCAGTTATGTCATTTGTGCTTGGTCACCATTTGATACTTAGTGTAGAAACAGCTGTGTCAAATGTGCTAGGAGATAAACCAAATTTTTGGAGTTCCCAGAAGGTTTGAAGATGTTTCTTTCGTCTTCCAATAGTGATGGTGCTTTCTCAAAAAGCTAAATTCTCTGACAGAGAACAAAAATTCCATCCTTAAATAATGCCTTCAGATACCTAGAAAACTACTGTAAAGTAGAAAGAATAATAGGTTTTGATAGGAAAAGAACTAAAAGGCATGAATTGCGGTAAGATGAATTCTGTTTCGGTTTAGCTAACATTTAGTTAGGGATAATGCACTACTCTTTATTTGGGAGACTGTAAAATCTCTGTAACTTGGACTTTTAGGAACAGCTGTAACAGGCAACTGACAGGTAGATCTGGTCCTGCTGCAAGGCAGAAGAGTGGTCTCCAGAATCCCTGCCATTAGCATTTTCCATGATTCTGTGATGACAAGATTTATAGTCTCTGTGGGTTTGGTTATTCAGCCTAGCTTTGAAGTAGAATTATTGGGCAAGTTAGTGACATAGGCACAAATGAAGACACTAGAGAGACAAGGAGTCATAAATTTAAAGAGAATAAGAAAATTATAGCTATTTTGATTAAATATGAGAAGTATAGTGAGATTGCAAGGACAGTATAGAAATAGTTTAGTCTGCATATAGGTGCCAGAATGTCTGCACATAAGCTTTGGGGAGTTATTTCTTCTTGCTGTCCATAGCTGATGCTTACTAACTCCAGCTGTGACAAAATTCTCTCTGTAGATTAATGACATCTAGACAAATTCCAGGAAGGAGGTGAATTTGGATGTGAATTTAGTGTTTGTGGAAGACAAGGAAAAACGTTAGCCTAAAACATAGGATAGTTTTACAGGCAGCATTAGAATGTTGCTTCTCTTTCTTGAGACTTAAAAACTAAAATGGACTAACAATATGTAGTGTAGGAACAATTTGGGTGGACAGAACGGCCTACCATGATCAGTGACTCTTACTGTGTACGTGAGTAGGGCACAACGCTGCAAAACTTATGAGGGTACTGAGAGGCTGATGTGGTGACTTAAGCTCCTATAGCATGTTGTTCTTCAGGGATATTGCAAAATATGTATCAAACTTCTCAAGTCACATTTCAGGGTGTAGTTTATTATATAATAACCTTCAACTGATATTGAGGGTTATTTTTGTACTACAAGGCTTGAGAAATAACTTCCAACTTGAAGATAAAGTCCATGCTATTTTTTATCAGCTTTATTTTCACACATTATAACTTTGATAATGAGTACAGGAAAAATGGGTAAGATGCATACTTGGTCAGTGCTGAGCAGAGGTTTGCTTTTGAAAGCCTTATTAGAACTTGTGTGACTTGACAGCAAACGCCACATCTCCTATTGCCTGGCAGTTGTGATGAGGGAAATATTGATGCTATTTCTCCCTAGATTTCTGAACTCTTCTGTCACCCTTCATTAGGGGTAATGAGCACAGTGACTGGTAAAGGAGTGCACTGGCATCAAAAACAGTGTGTTGGAGTTAGAAACAAACCTGTTGAAATGTATGTACTGACAACATCGCTGGGTATCTTTTTTTGTTTGAAAACAACCCAAACAAACAAAAAAACCAACAAGAATTATAGGCTCAAGAGTTTTCCTGGTTATGATCCTATGACAGTGAGTACCCACAGTTGTGGAAGAACAGGAAGGGTAAAGGAATGACTCTTGGAGTAAGTAGTGAGGAGGGAGTGTGAGTGAGCTAGAGCTGGCACTCATATCCACTTGGTGGGCCAGCACTGGCAGTGTGCCATAGTAGGTGAAACTGTTGCAGCAATTTATCATATAAACAACAGATCAGGCCAGATTTATCTAATCAGCTTTTTGTGATTAAAATATGTCAAGGCTCCTTTTTCCAAAACGGAAAGAGTTGCTGCAATGGCAAGATTAGGAATACACTCTGTGTCTCTATGTGTGTGTATATATATGTATGTATCTATCTATTTTATTTTTCTCTAAGCATTTGCCCTTATGAGAGAGTAGACAGTAAAAAAAGGATAAAGAAGCACAGGAGTAAGAAATGGAGACTGCTTCAACAAGAGTTGAACAAAACCCAACCTGAAGAAGTAAATCTGATTGTTATGCTGAGTCTCTGTTTTGTGTTGATCTTGTATCATGGGCCATAAGGTCCTCTTGTCTCACAGGAGCCTTGAAAGTGCAGAATGATGATAGCTTTGGATTATTTGTATCTCATTTCCTAGAGGTCATTCATAACAGAGCCATCCTTGGACAGCCAAGCTGAGCAGGGTTTGGAATCACTTAAAAATATGGCTCTAGGAAGAGACAGTTCTTCCACCTTGTCAAAAAATCCACTGATGAGTGAGAACCTTTTACTTCTGTGGCGATTACAAAGGTGTTCCTAGATGCTCTACAGATTTTGGTTTTTGTTATATGTTTCCCTATCTCCTGCAGTGAAATGATACTATTTCCTGAAACACACTTAGTAGTTAGTCTTAGGGCTTGGTTCTTTATTACAGATTCTTCCTATCAATTCTTCCCATCAAAGATTATGACTAGTTTTTGAAGTTTATGAGCATCTTCAAAAAACAGACATTCTCATTGTAAAAAGAGACAGAGATATATTTTCCTCTTTCTATTATAAAGGTGCTTGCTTCTAAGTAATGCATATTCCAAATCTTGTCTGATAAAACACAGGCCAGTAAGTATGTCAAGATTTGGTGTTTTGTAAGCTATTCTAGGTTACATAGAGAAGGTGTATGCTGTTGAAAGGTCTGTTACAGCAGGTTGAGTTCCATGTTGTAGTTGTGGTGCTTAGTGATATGGTTCAGTGGTGGACTTGATCTTAAAGGTCTTTTCCAACCTGAACAGTTTTGTGATTCTACAATTCTTATCTAGTCAACTAAGCAATATCTCAGGAAGATGTCTGCACGTAACCATAATCTTACAGTGCCCTGTGCAAGGACAGACAGTCTTTGCTGTGTTGTCATGTACATTCATGTTGAAGCAAGTGAGGAGGCAGTAGCTTTCTTGGTAAATGAAGAGCACTGAACAATTCATTAGTTGCGCTTTAGGATCTTTGGCTTCTGCACTGTTACTTGTAGTACGTGGTCTTCTGATCTATCACCCTACTTGAGCACTGACCTTTCTTCCAGGTGATGATGTTACAGTTCTAACTAGTGAGGTACAAAATCGTAGGACTGTTGCTCTGATTCATGTTGTTTGGTTTTTTTAGGCATACCTGTATGATCCATACAGCCATTTTTCTGGAATGGAACTTGGTGCAGTAGGAGGAACAGGAGGAGAGCAGGCAGGGTGTTTGAAAACCTGCACTCTGCAGGCAGGCTGAGTGTCCTGTGGAACCTGTTGAAGAAAAACTGAGTGAGTTTGTACAGTTGCTTTCTGACTATCTAGGTGCTACCCCCCTTATGAACAGTGTTTATACAGAACACACTCAAGAGAAATGCCTTTGAAATACTCAGCTATTGTACTTCCTGGTGAAAAAGATACTCTCAACCAAATGATCATGGCTGAGATAAAGGATTTAATTTAATTTGAACCAACTGAGAACAATGCGAAGGACATTAATGTGTTTGCAACCTAACACATCCTTTATTACCTAGCTCGTTAGCACTTAATTTTATGTCTTGATCTCTCAACAGTAGAAGTTGTATAGAACTTCATTTACCACTGGCTCAAAAAGACCTCATCTTGGTATATTTGGAAAATTTGTACCTATCCACCTAATTTTGCAAGATAGTGGGAAATTTTCTGTTGGAAGATATTGAACCTTTTTAGCAACTGAAGTTCAATATTGTCACTTCTCAACAGTAACGATTCTAGGGCTTCTTACAATTGAGCTTTGTAGGGTGACTTTTGATGTTGCTGTCCAAGCCCAAAGTAATATGAATCAGAGTGAATCTGATTTAAAAACCCTAAAAGTGGTAGTACCTACTATGAAACTGCCTGCATCTGACTTCGGTTATTTCCTCACTTTTTATTTCCCACTTCTTTTTCCCACAAGTGACTGCAGAAGTAATTTTTAACGTTTTAGGCACTAAATTGTGTCAGTGTTTTTGGCATGGGTCTAAAAGATTGTGTAGTGCATTCTGTTAGACACCCCCTCCCCCCAAAACAAAGTAACAAGCAATCAAACAAAACCTCCTCCTCACTATCTTTTCAAATTAATTTTGTCACAAATTGTTTAACCCTCTTGTTTCAAGTTTTATAATTCCAGAACATTGTACTCCCATTACTTTTTCATTGCTTAAAGTTCTAATCCCTTATGACACTGTAGTATTTTCTGCATTGGTCTACTGTGATTGTAAAGCAGAAGTGTTTCTAAATCACATGTGTTTATGTTTTGTTTGGTTTGGGGTTTTTTTTTTTCCTTTTCCCCCCCCAAGTATTTCCATCTGGTATCAGCAAAATTCAAAAGACCTCATTATTTTTTGAGTTATCAAAAGTTTATGATAAGTTTTCTTCTGCCTGCTGCTAAAGAAGTACTTTTGGAGCTTGGTTTTTACCTTGTACTAACAGTAATCTTGGAATTCCAAAAAATGTCATTATTTGTATTTCATGACTTTGACGGATTGTACTTTCCAGTTTGAATCTTGACAGTCTTCTGGGTTACATTTGGGTTATCTTAGCAATTACGAAAAGGCTGGTTTTGTTGGTTTTCTTACAAATCTCCAACTTTTATTAAGAAACACTTTTTATTAAATACATGAAAACTAGTGGGGAGGAGGATCTCTTTCATTTTCTTTTCCTTCCCCAGCCTCCTTTCTCCCCAGCTCCTTCCTTCCTAGAGGGAATTGTAGGGCAAAAGTAAGAAAATCAGGAAAATATAGGAGAAAAAAAAAAAAAGGAAACTTATAATTTTACACTATAATTTAAACTTTTTTTGGGAAAACCCATCATCTCAAAACTATCAACTTTCCCCCAGGGATTAAAAACCCCAGCTTTTCTGTCCAGCTCCAGTCAGAGATTGTGGTGGAATAAAGTTTGCCTTCCTGCTGAACAAGCCCAGGACTGGATCTCTGGCCAACTAATTATTTCATAATCTGTTAGGAAATACTCTAGATCTCAAAATATGCAGAGGATTGTCCCATCCAAAACAGAATGCCCTAGCTGAACAGCTTCAAGTCTTCATTGCACATACTAAGGTACTATGAGTTTGTGCAGGTAGAAAAACATTGTAGTTGACTCAGAGTTACTTCTGCAGAGCATTTCTGTGGATGTGTCAAAAACCTCAGCTGTGCAGATCCAGGGTTCTCTGGCTACACTTCTGCTCCGGCCAGCTATGCTCCGTTGTAACCTGGAATCCCCAGATGCACAGTACCCTGGGAACATGGGAAGCAGAGCATAGTGCTAGTTAAGATTGAAGATCTCTCTCAACCTCTGACAGATTTCTGGACATTGTGATGCATTTTCTATTCCTTTCCACTAGTCCACGCCTTAAAGTGGAGGTTTTGATTTGGCTTTAGGTACTCATGTTGACAAGCTGTGCTTAAGCTCTGACTGACTGTGCAGGCAGTATTTACGATATATATAGAGATGTAGGTTTCTCTCTAGCTTTCTCAAAGTTGAAGTTACATCCATGATTTAATAGAAAATGCTAACTTTTAAAAAGGAGGGCTGTTGAAGAAAAAGAAATGGAACTATAGTGTTTTTATAGATGAGCATTGAACCCTGGAAAAACATGGCATAAGGTAGGCAAGACATACAGATGCTTCAGTGGTGCAGTATGGAATTTAGGCAGTTACTCCAGTTGTCTCTGGCTCTGAGCTGCAAAATGTTCAAAAGACACAGCAGTTGCTAAAGAAATAGGGAAATTTTTTATTTTTTTTTTTTTTTTTACATAGTGGTTTGGAAAGTAATAGCCAAGTAACTTGGAGCAATTTTAATAGTGCATTAAAAAGTCTGGTTTGCTGCAACCTACTTGGTAGTTACCTAAGTACCAAAACCACTGTGTGTTATCTGAGATGCTAGACTGGAGAACTGCTGCTTTGTAGAAACAGAGATTCTTAGCAGAGGCAGATTCTCTTACTGGTTGTTGTGTCAGAACTGTGGTAGTGTTCTACTGGATCGAAGGAATTGCAGCATCTCATCACAGAATGATTTGTCAAAAATAATCTTCAAAATTTAAATAAAATTCCTACGTTCTACGTGACATAACAAATCAATTTTGACTTCAGGTAAAAGTATCTAGAAATCTATAAAGCAAAGAGCTATTGTTATGTTACCATCTTTTTTTCTATTCATTTACACACTGCCTGCCTTTTAAACTGCTCAGCTGGCATGTGCACCAATGCTATTTCAGTGAAAATATTTTACTCTTTTCTGTGTTTACTGGTGCAGTGACGTGCCATGAATGTAGATGTGGAAGTCCTGCCACCCATGGATGCAGCTTAGACTTGATAAATTAGTCCAGAACAGGCAGAATTCATTGCAGCTCTTTGCATCTGTCTGTTGAGGGTTCATGTATGGAGAACTAGGCAAATTCTTTGTTCTGTCATGTAAACCATCTTACTTTTCTTCTTTGATTTGTGAAGATTATGCTTAAACCACATATGTGTGCATGCATATATACATGCAAAACTCAAGAAAAGAGCCAGCTACTGAAACTGGAATGCAAAGAGTGATTGCTCTGGTTGAAGAACAGGCTTTCCACAGATGTTTGATTGTACACATGGGGCAGGCTTCATTTGAGATGAATAGACAGTACATAAAATGCACGCTTTCCCTCCCCTGTTCCTTTTGTTTATCTGATTTTGTAGAAGGATTTTAATTAACCCCACAGAACTACGATAAACTACAGGAACTGTAAAGTTAACATCCAAAACCACTAGAAATAGAAAAATTGCTACATAGCTGTAAGGTTATGTTTTTCTTTTTTTTGTGCCTGTAAATATGTCTGTTCAAAGCTACATGTAAACTTTTCTTCTCTGTGCAGCTGAAATGCGTAATGAGATATTTTTCCTGAAAAAAAAAAAGCAATGCCTGCTTTAAGGAATTTGGGAATTAGAGATACTTAGATAGTGAGCAATATTGCATTCACTCTCTAAACATCTGTTAGTTGCTCTTCCAACACGAGAAAAGTACCTTCCACAATAGTACATTGATTTACTTCTTTACAGAATGTAAGAAACTGTCTAATCTGAGACTCTGTGTGTGTGTGTATATATATTAAAAATATGCTTACATGTATAATCATCCTGCTGAACAGATATTGCTATTATGTAAATTAGGTTTTATAGGAGGGTAAATCAGTGAAGCAGAGTTTGGGTGTTTTGTTATGCAGTATGTAGCGCATAATAGCCCTGAGAATATGCCTAAACTGAGATGTTCCAAGAGCCCTGGTCGTCATCATCCACTTGTGCTTGTCTGTGCTCGTCCCTTGTTTCAAGTGCTTCGAGTCTATAGACCATCTACTTGAAGTGAACTGAGTTCTGTTTACATTATGCACAAAGAGACAACATATGAAGTCTAGTTTGTTGAATTACACTCATGTTAATCTTTAAATGACATAGAATATTTTCGCTCTCCTCCCCACTGCATTTGTTTGTCCCTTTATTTCACTGTAGCAGATAAAGTAAATTTTATTCACGTTTTAGAAGCAATAGCTTCTTTGAGAGACCAGATGGTGTTTGCTTTAGAGGACAGGCAGAGAACAGGCAGCTAATGAGCTGCTGCGCAAGCAGTTGTTGGGAGGGATTATCATCGGGGCTCAGCCTTTGGCTGTGTGCAGTCCAGCTCTGTTTGGGTCAAGCTTCATGCTAACAGCTCATCCTTGTGCTATGCCTGGCCAGGGGGCAAGCTGGGAATAGATAGGGCTCTGCCACCTGACATTCTTACGCAGCTCAAGTGTGCTGTATCATCTCAGGGAAAAGATTCTTCCGGCAATGGAATATCTGTTATTTGTGTGAGGTGTTTGGAGGAAGGCAGGAAGAAGACTATACCAACAACCTGTTTTACACCTCTATGTAGGAAAAAAGGAAAAGAAAAAAAAAAGGCAGGATTTTACCAATTCACTACAGCCTAATACTTCTTAAGAGTCCAAACTGAAATAAAAGGAAGAGCTTGTGCTTTGTATAATAAGCGTTTGGCACTTGTGGTTAATCAAACTCAAACTGTTGAATATTGGGCAGTTAAATTGTGCATCCTACAGCTGCTAGATTATATATTGCTAAATTTGTGGTTTTAGTGTCTGGCATAGGAAATATATTCAAGTGTGTTAGCAAATCTTCTGGTTACTCTGCTGGTAAATTTTTCAAGAATGAACTGTAGGGTGGTTTTATTGGATGGCATTGTTCATGTGTTTTGTAGAACAAGTCTTCATTTCTTGCCCCAAAATAACTCCCTCTTTCTGCAGTGGACAGGGTAAAATCTTGTTCACATTATGCTCATAGGGATTTGGCTGTAAAGATGATTTTTCATGGTGTAGAATGTGTGTTACAAAGCAGCTGGATAGTCTTGGCTGTGACCATCTATGTAAAAGGGTAACTTGTACATATCCTCCCTGAAATGCTGCTTGTATATGCCTCATCCTAAAAAAAACCTTTCTTTTTAAAAAGAAAACTTGAGCACATGTCCATTTTTCACTGTTCTCTCTTTTTATATCTTTAATAGGCTAATAATTCAGTCAGTACATAGTGTTCAATTGCACTTTTATTCTTCTCAGTGTAGAGTGGAAAGCTTGACTGTATGAAGGCTAACAACCTCCAGTGAGAGTAAAAGATGATGCAGGCCTATTAATGCTCAGGAGGTACAGAGGAGGAGGCAACCATAGTGTTTTCTTTCATGCTGTTCCTCACGCACTGGAAATGTTTTGAGGATAGGCCAATGTTTTGACATAAGATTTGCTTGCGGGTCAGTACTCAGGTTGCCTGTGGTCCAATATTTTCATGAATCAGAGGAAAAACATGTAGGCTTGTTCACTGTATGGGGAGGCAAGCCCCACAGCTCAGTACTTACATCATCCATAAGCCTTTCATTTATTTTTGGTAAACAACTCTCTTCTGCTTTGAATTATTATCCCGATTGAGTTGCTGATACAAGTGTTAAACTATTTAGCATCAACTTGCCAGCAGAGAGCATGACAAGAAATGATGCTAGGAGTGTTCCTGCCAATGACTTGCATTCAAGTATCTGATGAGAGCCGTATCACAAAGGCTGGATGTTGTTCTCCAGGTTGGACATTCAGTGAGCACTTGAGTTTGGATACTAAAGATTTTCCAAGTGGCTTACAGATAATTTTAAGTTCAGCCAAGAATCAGTGGATCAGGAAAGTGGGTAATATTGAAGTGAAGAATTCTGAAAACAGCCTCTATTCCAACCTAGATATGTGAGTTTGGTCTGAGGATGTGTGTGTGTTTGATATGGGCACAGTGATGCAAGAAATAACGAGTACACATGAAATACTAGTGCTTGAGTCTTGCATTCCTGGAAATATTGCTGAAGTCTACCAAGCTACCTTTGCAATTGCCAAGGGAGGGCATTGCTGAGTGCCTTATGGTGTATTTAATCTCCTGTCTTCTCAGATGTCGTTCTTGTCTGCCCTCATTCTTCTCTTAGTTCTTTTCTCAACCTGTTCTTTTGAGAATAAAAGACTAGAAATTTGGGCCCAATTCAGTAAAATGCATAAGCATGTTTAACACTGACATGCTTTCCTAGGGGAAGAAGTCTGATTTTCCGTCTAAAGCAGAGAAACAGTCAGTTCCTCAGTGTACTTGTTTTCACTGTAACCTTTTGACAGTTTTGCGCTGGATCGGGGCTTTCCTGTGCATAACACTGGGAGAATCATGTGGGTGAGCGTTGTTGTGACTGCTAACTTGCACAGTAGTGCACTAAGGCAATTACAACCAAGTCACAGAGTAAAATTAATACTTTTCTAAAGTATATTAGATCTAATTCTAATAAACCGCATAGGTATCGTTTCACTGAAGTAAATTATGTTGCTTTAATTTTCACGCTGCTGCAAATGAGACAAGAATGAGGCCCAGCATTTATCTAGTTGTAGCTTAGAAGATCTCTTGGAGAAAAAAAGATTCATGGGTAAAACTGCATTGCTTCTATAGAGGGGAAGGGAAAAAAAAAAGAAAACTGATAAATGTAAAATTCAAAAAATACTTTAAAACCGTATTTCAGCCTATAATCAATAGTGTTCTGACATGCGTTGGTCGGAATAGCACTAAGGTGACAAAGAATCCCAGATAAATAAAAAACAAACAGCATGAACTCCAGCTTTCAATCAGAATCCAGCCTTTTTTCATTTCATGACCAGGCAATTGCATCACTACTCAAAGGGCTTATTCTTGTGTCATGTATGTTGCCTTAAGCAAATTAGATCTGGGAACCCACATGGGAGGAAAAAGGAAAAAAAAAAAAAAAAAACCAACAGAATTTTGTCAGAAG
>JAVSBS010004878.1:0-11919 GCA_033124195.1 Coracias cyanogaster | reverse complement strand
GACTTGATGATCTCCAGAGGTCCCTTCCAACCCCTAACATTCTATGATTCTGTGATTCTATCTGCTGCTGCCATTTGTGCTTTGTATCAGGGGAACAAAGGGCCAAACCTTCACGTGCTTCAATCACTCCTCAGCCTTAGTGCAAGTTTCTTGTTCTTAGGGATCTTTTAACTCCAGTTTTCAATAGTTTTTAAAAGCCTGGGTCCACTGGTTTAGGTCCTTTGTTGCAAATTTCACAGAGCTGAAGAAGGACACATGAATAAACAAGGCAGTGATCAGGGTCATCTGGAGGAGTAGTAAGCACCTCCCAAAACTGGAAGCATAAATATTTTCCAGTCGTGCTCACGTAGCTTCTGATGGTAGTGACCTGCTTCCAGAGTGCCTGGGTGAGGAACAGGTGCTGTGGTACTGCCGGTGCCTTCTGCTTCTCTGCCAGGGCTGAATCACAAGCTAATGACAATAAAGAAACAGTTCGGGCATTGATTCTCCCTATGGCATCTTGTTATCTGATCCTTGTTACCACTGTGGTGTTCAGACCAGTGCTGGCACAACCCAGAGTGGCAGGTTATGTTTGATAGAGAACCCAGGATATACATCAGGGCATCTAAGAAGCAAGTAACACTGACTAATGCTCCAGAACTTGAAATTGCTTTGCTGACGGCATTCAGTTCCCGTGATGGCCCTGCTGCCTTTGGCACCAAAGTTACTGCTATGGAGGAAGGGTGTTGCCTTTCTCTGTGACTCCTTGCCATTTGCAGGAGTCTAGGAGGATATGATGAATGTAAATATTCTCTGCCTTTGCCAAGGTGAGTGGGTCCTGGAAAGAAAAGATGGTTTCTGAGATTGTCTAGGGATGCAAGGCATTTGTGGTGAACAGGATGGTCCAATGAGAGACTCTTCAGTCCTGCAGTCCACTCAGGAGCAGTCCCCAGGGCAAGATGATGTTTGGAAGACAGTGACTGAGTACACAGGTGTTGGAGATCCTGTCACCAGCTCTTCCTCTCAAGATGAAGTGGTTGTAGATGAGCATTCTACAAGTGAGAAGATTTCAGAGAGTTAAGGTCTAAGGCATGATGGAATAGCAACATATCACCACATCAAAGAGCCAGCCAGTATTGTTGGAAGTTCAGCAGACAGCTTTGGGAACAGTGTCTGTGACAAGTGACCTCTGGATGATGGATTTGCCAAACTGACCAAGGCTGCTGGGCCTCTGGAAGTAGCACCTCCAGCATGGTCAGAAACTATATTTATCTTATTTAAGATTTTCAAAGGACAGTGTTACAGTTTCACATTCATAAAATACTATGTGGTTTCTGAGGGCATCCGAATTTGATGGTATATTCAGCAAAAGAGCCTTGAAGTCTCCCTTCTACATCCCACTTCTGAGTTGACTGATTATTCCTTTATAATTATTCAGATGTGTCCCTGTGGACAATGACGAATAGTTTTAACAGCTGTTATTTACCTTTCCTGAACATATGTTGTCCATAGGCACCTTCTGCAACGACACTCTCTAGAGATAAGGCAACCTGGGATCACATGCTCATGAGGAAATTGAAATTTTGGATGTGCTTAGCCCTTTATTGCATTGGTGGAAAGAACATTAAGCTATGTATGAAGAACATCAAATGCATATGTACTGCTATAAAAGCTTATCAAGTCTGAGCATTTACAGTGTGTGCACTTCTGTTGGAGCATACATACAGCTGGTACTTATTTAACTCTGCTTTAAGTGAAAGAAATAGTGCAATATGATGGCATAGTGAAGTAAAAATGGACCAAGGTACATTTATGCATGGTAACCAGAAAATAGTACGCATTTTGCAAATAGGCCTTTGAACATAGGTAATCTCCTAAAGGCAGGTTATTGTGAAGGAATCCTAATTCCAGCCAGGATTTCACTCTGTGATGCATTGACCCTGGCCAGCAGTTAAACACCCGCCAGCCCCTCGCTCCCTCCCACCCTGCCATTGGGATGGGGGAAAGAATGGGAAAGAGCAAAAGCAAGGAAAAACTCATGGGTCAATATAAGGATAGTTTAATAGGAAAAGTAAAAGAAAAAATAATTCCAAGTGATGCACAGTGAATCACTCACCAGCCCCCGCCAGCAGACTGATATACAGCCAGTCTCTGAGCAGCAGCTACTTTGGAAAGACATCCCCCATCACCAAACCAGAGTTTGTATTGCTGAGAACGATGCTGTGTGGCATGGAATAGCCCTTTGATCAGTCTGGGTCAGCCGTTCCCTCCCAGCCTACTTGCTGGGAGGGCAGCATGAGAACTGAGAAAGTCTTGGTGCTGTGCAAGCACTGTTCAGAAATAGCTGAAACATCAATATGTTACCTGTTTTGATTGTGGCTCTAAAACATAGCACCATATGGGATGCTATGAAGAAAATTGGCTCCATTCTAGCCAGACCAAGTACATGGTCTTAGGTGCTTACCCATAGTTAGAGATTTCTTGTCCACATACTCGGAAGACTGAAAAAAATAAAATAGCTGTGACTTGAAGATCAGAAAGGTCACTATGAAGTAACCCAAGTTAAAAAAAAAAAGTGAAACCCTATTCATCGCTTCTTTATAAATATGATAAACAATATTGTTTTATATATGTTAAAAACCCACACAGAATCTTTAGTGAAAGAATTGCCAAATTATTAAAGGAAATTTAAGGTTGATTTTTTATTTTAAAGGAAGAAAAAACAACATTGTGTTTTGAAAGCTCTTGAAATTAATTGCCTGAGGTGCACAAGAGGTAAAATGCTGCAACTTATTTTTAGAAAAGTCCTGGATACTTTTTACAAGTTAGAACATTTGTAGTTAGTAAGCTTACAGTAAGAAAAAATAAGTCCTGGCCTTCAGAGCTTAATAAGATTGCCTAGGGAAGACAGCAAGCACTATTTTTGCACAGTATTTACTGTGTTGTATAATTAGAGAAGAATTTTTCCCAACATATTTACAAGATAAATTAAATAAGATCTTTTTAATGCTTTAATGTGCAAGTTTGCACATCTAACATTATTTCACTCTCTTTAACTTTTTCTTGTGTAATTTTTCTTTCTTCCTTTTACGACTCTAGATTCTTTTATTTTTTTAAAGACTTGTTGAACTTACCTGTTTGTGTTTGTTAGTCCATGTGAGCACAAATTTGAACACAAATCCACGTCCAAGCAAAGGACTGAACATAACTTACCATAGTGTGACATGCCCTGCTGTCCTGCATCATTACTTACCTAGTAATGAAGCACTATCATTGATAACATCTGTTACCCTGGAGGTTACTAGAAGTGCCATCAAGTCTGGGTGATTGTCACTGTTGTCCTGTGATCTAGATTCAAAAGACCATAGAAGTACCTATGTTGTGTATACCTTGGATGATGCCCAGGAGCTTGCTCACATCCTATCAGTTGGCTTTGATGTTCACACCTGCTGTTACCTGGTGTTGATGCCTCCTGCCGCAAGTCTTCCCTGTCAGATGTTGGGTCTTGGTGGTGATAAATCTGATGAAGTAGCTGCTGTTCTGAAACTGTTATGATAATTGCAGATGTTTCAGCATAATTGTGTCTCCTCCCTTCCCACTTATTGAACATAACCAGTTTTTGGGACAGGACCTATCACAGTGTGGACAGGACCTACCACAGAGTCACTCTGAAGATCCTCAGCATAATTGCAGTGCAAATAATACTAGATTTTACCTCTTATACCCTGTTTTTTGTCCTTAATACGGTTTATCTATTGATTGCATTGTATTGCTTATTTGTGTCTGAGTTTTTACACGGTGCCTACTTAGCATGTATGCAACAGAAAGCAACAAATTGCAAAAGCTTGAATCAGTACAGACAATTTTTAAATGTTTATATAAATTCATTTTTCCTAGAACTACCTTCCATCTCCTCCAAGAGTAAGAAATACATAGTTAAAAAAAATGGCTTGAGGAGACCTCCATCTAGTAATTGTTAAAGACATCCTCATCCTCCTTTCTTTTTCCTTTCTTAAAGTACCTTTCTCATCTCTCATACTTTCAGAAGTGTTTTACTTCTTTCACTGATTTCTGTATGTCTCATATGCCTGGAACAGTCTAATTATTTTCATCTGCTCGGTAATCTTTCATCTCCCTAAGTCCCTTTACAAATGTGCTTATTTTGGTTAGCTTTCCACCCTTTCTTTTACGCTGCTCCACTGTCCTTTAATCTAGCCCAAATTACAATTTAATAATGAAGGTGAGGGTTGTGGAGGAGAGGCGGATCTAGTTTCAAAAGTTAGCTGTAAAACAAAAGCCCTTCAGTCATCTTGCATCTTCTGTTATTGCGGTCTGGGGTCCAGTCTGCTCAGGTTTTTCAGGGCACTTGTTTGTTTTCTTCTGTACGGAATGAAGTGCAGAAGTACCACTGCATACAGCTTACGAAAACAAAGGGGAGCCGAAGCTTTTCTGTAATGAAAACTGCGTGCCTTTTTACTAGGGATGAGTAGAGCCTTCTAACAGAAATAGTTTTCTAAGTGCCTGGCAAGGTTTCTATAGCAAAACTACTTTTTGAGTCAACTCTTGAATATTTGCCTAGTAGAGCATTAAAAAAGAATGATTAAGGACATAGAATTGAGCTTAAACCAACACAGTGTAACGTTATCAGTTTGTTTTGCCCCTTCTTGTAATATTACTAACTGGGGGCTTCTGTCTTTTGTTCTGCATCACTGACACTAACTGCTTGCTGCTTTTATTAATTTTTATTATACCAATTAACACAGACAGGTGCCTTGGCTGTACCTCTTATTTCAGGACACTGACACTGCATTTTAACATACTTTGTGACTTCTGAACAAACACCAATATTGGTAGGGTAGAAAGAGATTTTGGCCAATACTTAAATTATACAGACTTATGTGGTAAGAAAATAAACTTCTAACAAATGAACCGGTTTGATAGTGAGATAGGTGAGTAAAATGGAAGTTGTTAATTCTAGATTTTTGGCTGAAATTTGTAAAGGTTGATTAGTGTTTATTGCCTTCATTTTCATTAGTCTTGTGACACATCTTTAAGGGAGGAAAGCATTAGGCGTGCTTGTGTAAGTCACTTTTTACAACTGGACTTACCCCAGAGATGATTGCCTGCGAATGATAGGGTCTTGCTTTTACAGGTCCAGCCACTGTTGTTCTGAAGTTCCTAAAAATGTTATTGCATGTGTTAATTAGTGAGACCAGAGTTACTAAAATGATGTTGAACTATCTTTAATTAGGGGAACCAAGACCTCAGTGTCCTCCTGTTTCTTCAGCTCCTGTTTTGTGTCATTAATTAATGGAAATATTAATAGAAAATGATATGTTTCATTTAATTTTTTCGATGAAAGATTTGTAATTAACAGACTTATAGACCAGGCTACAAGTGCTACCTTCCGATGGAAACAGTTCAGATCAAGTCTTTTAGTAAGGTCATTTCTTTATGATGCTTCAGCAAATATGCCATTTTATTTTTACATGTATTATTTAGCAGTTTGCAACATTGAAACTGATAAAATGATCTATGTTGAAAGTAAACTTCAAAAACTTACGAACAATTTGTGATCCTTAGTTGCCTCTTTCTGATCCTTGGCTTCTTTGAAGTGAGCATTATCTCATACAAAGAGAGAAAAACCGCAGTTCTGCATTATGGGTAATGAATATCTCTTGACAGACATTTCAGAGTCTATATCTTTGCAGGAGGAAACTTTGCAGCCCTAAAGGTCTGGTGCCAGGTTAACTGTATTTTCAGATGTGCATTTACTGCACACAGCAGCTTAGAGGGGACTTCTAGAACACAGAAAGGTCTGCATTTGGAGACCAAGTCCAAGGATTTTGAAATTGTCATTTGTTTCACTGTGTATGTAACACAATGAAAACATGACTGCTTTCTTTTCCCTCCTGTAACCCGTTCTAGTAACAACGCATTGATTATTTTAATTTTTTACTCTTGCTCTTTTTTTGGGAATTACTTAGGGTTTTGAAGAGGAATCTGTGGCTCCTTAAGCTGGGAGAAGGATTTTTTTTGAGAAAGAAGTGGTTTATGTTATATTTTGAAAAATCACCAAGACAAAATACTCTGTTGTCTAAAACCAAGTACCAAAAATGGTTTGTCCCCAAATCCTAAGGATTTATCTGTGGGAGATTCTAATTTCTTTGTCCCTTGTGAAGGAGTTGCCCCATCTGGGTCACAAATGACAAGATAAATGCCTTGTTAAACCGGTTCTAGCCCTCAGAGGGTTGAAAGTAGGCAAATGCAGAAATCAAAGTAGAAGGTTTTAGCAAGTAACTACAGAGTTGCTGGCAGATGACTCTGTAGCAAGCTGTTGTAAATAGGACATCCTAGATGACCTAAGTCAGTCTTTGAACTGGCTCCAGAACGACTTGCATTTCATTTGTAAAGTCCAAGACTCGTAATACATTTGTACCAAATGATGCTTTAGGATAAAGTTTAATGTGTGAACTATTTTAAAATTAAAATGTGATTGAAATTGTAGTAGAATTACTTTGTGTGATTCAAGATGTTTACTTAATTACTCTTTGTACTCAACTGTCAATTAGACGTCTTGCGTAAGACCCAGAGCCAAACTGAGCTACCTAACCTACTGAGATAGCAGGATGGTATAAACTCCTTTGGCTCCAAAGGAACACCAGAAAACTTCATATGTGGTGCTTTTGTTTCTTTGTGGTTTGGGGTTTTTTTTTTAATAGTCACGTGATCTTTTTAAGACTAGGAGCTTTCAGGAGCTTATACATGGAAAGTACATAAGGCATCGGAATCCCTGAGATCGTATACACGCACACTTGAACAATACAGTTTGTCACTTAGTGCCGTACCAAAATAATTCATTTCATGGTGTCAAAGAACTGAAGCATGGCACTTACTGAGACAAAAATTACTTCCTTCAGCAAACACTGTGGAGGTTACACCTTCTGGGTACAGGTCAGGTCAGGCAGACGTAGTAAGAACATGTGATGCTATAGCTGCAGGCTAGTATGAGCACGTTCACTCCCTTAAGTTTTTCTTAATTTAGCTTCAAACACAACTGTAGTAATCTTACAGTTTTATAGATGATATCTTTAATCAAAGATAAGGAGGACTTTATCTAAATTTGCTTGTCATGTGGAGCTTTCATTAATAATAGACTTAACCCAATCAGAAGAGTAGGTGTGGCTGAAAGTTAACGCTTATGGTGGACAAATCAAACTTGTTTTCACTCAGAAGTGCATGTGCATTGCGATTAGCCACCTCTGCTCTGGCTATCTGTAAAATCTAAGAGACAAGATAAATGTATTTCTTTTATAGAGACGTGGCCACAAATCAGTGCAAGAGACAGGAATAGTGTTTGTTTTAAACATTCCTCAAAGTTTAAAACTTTTTTTTTTCTTGGGATTTTTCTTTTGCTATAATGATCTCATTATAGGAGCACATTATTTTTACTCATTACAAAGAGTCTCTACCTGCTTTACTGTGTTCAGAACCGCTTGGCAGGCTTCATCTCAGACATTTAATATAATTAACTTGAAGGTGTTTCCTTCTCAGGAGGTATTTAAGCATCCTAGGATGAACAAGCATTGAGGCTGGAAGATGAGCTGTTCATAACCAATAATTGAAGGCCTTGTAGTTTAGTAACCCAGAAGAGGGCTGTTAATGAGCGAAGTGGAAGCAGCATTAAGTAAGTGTACTGAATTGTAACAAAATGCACGTAATTTTAAATAACAAAGCCTTAAACAAAATTGACTGGACTGTCAGTGTCCTAGTTAAAAAAAATACTAGTTTGTTCACACATCCTTTCCCAGGACCCTCTCATTTTCATCTTTCATTTTCCCCTTGCTTCTGTCTTTTACATCCTTTCTATTATCTCACTGCCTGCAAGATCACTTTTGATAACTGTGGAAAAGAGAAGGAGGGGAAAGACGGGAGGGGTAAGTGGGTTTGAAAAGAGGAAAATAGACAACATCTCATTCCTCAAAAGGTGAAGCAAAGCAAACTCTGAAATTGAAACTTGTGATCTTCTGGCTCTGTAGAGTTAAGATGCAGAGATGCAGGTGGATTGCCTTGCAGTGAGCTCGTATCCAGGAGGAATCCTGAAGTCTGTTGCTACTTGTTCTGTAAGCTAGTGCCTCCTAAGAAGCCAGTATGACTTCAAAGCAGCACTTCATAGAGTAAATCAATGTTATGATGTCTGTTTGATCTGACAGAAAGCCCAGCCTCTGTAGAGGTATGAAGAAAGCCCATCCACATCCATATATTTCTTCTGATGTGCAACTTTTGGCAGTTTAAATATCTGTATGAATTGCTCTTTAAAGAATGTAAGAATGAAGAGCACTGATGATAATCTGTAGGGCTACAGGATGTACTGTGAAATGGTATCTCACGTTGGTGCTGTGCTAGAGTTTCTGACAAAACCGCTTTTTATGTTGCATCCGTGACTACAATTGATTTATATTGGGTTTGAGTCAGTTTTTCACCTTCTCCATTTTTCTCCTGTTGAAAAGGCTTAATCATTTCCAAGAGTTCCCCAAACTACTTTTTCTGCTGGGCTCGTGACTTGAAAAACCATAGGAAGTATGAAAATAGATTTTTTAAAGTTGTATCTTAAAATATATGTTAAAGCATTTAAAAACTGTTCTCATGAATATAACTGTAAATACAGAATAAGATGAAGATTGTTTGATCGAAGACATGAGAATCATGGACCTGGCCCATGATTCAAACTTCACTCAGATGTCCCATATGGAAATATGCAGAGAATTTGAATGAGAGTAGTTAGTGATTTCTTAAACCAAAATAGTGAAATGTTAGGATTTATATTAAAATCTCTGCAGGTGCATGTTTTTAGGCAAATGAGAAAATCCATATCAATATATTTTGCAATAAAGTTATCATTATTTGAAACCTGAAATTATACAGTCTATTATTAAGTCTGGAAGCAACAAAACATTTCACATTACATGAGCTGAATTACCAAAGTATAACTTAATGTCTTCCTATTACTTCTTACTGAATATATAATTTTAATTCAATTTTCCATTCCTGGCATCAAAAAACAGTTGCTCAATCATTGTAGTAAATGTTTTTTCCTTTCTACTTAAAGCTCAGTAAAATTTCTGTGGTTTTTTTTTTTTTCAAAGCTAAATTTCCAGGTCTAGATTCTGAACTTGTGGCTCTATAGTGTCACTTTTTAAAAAATATATTTGCTTTTTTCTGCAGCATGCTTGTAATTGTTTAATAGGTTTAGATTAGATATTTAGATTGTTGATATTCAGAAATGACATAATAAACTTATATTAATGCAATTTGTAGTCACAAATCTCCATTGAATATAAGCCACTGTATTATTTTCTGAGAAAAAGGTGGCTCAGTGCTTTGTTGCTAAAAGCCTGAATTTCAATTAGGCTCAGCATAATTGATGTGAATGTAAAATGGCTGGTACCACACTAGTTGGTTGTCTTTGTTCTAGACAGTAGGCTAATTTAGCTCAGAAATCAAGTCATTTTAGGCGAGTTCCTTTGCTGTAATTGCAGGGTGTGGTTCATGAAGATTTTGATGAATAGATAAATTGATGAGTTTATGCAGCACCAGCCAAACCTCACAAGTCCTGCACGCATCTCATTCATTTGGCACTTTCCTTACTCTCTTGGGCTGTGCTGCTGGAGGTTCACCCCATAGCATGCTGGTTGGTTTACAGGACCTCATGGGGGTCTCCTTGCCAGCCTGATGGGTGCTGAATAGGCTGGAGCGGAGGAGAGCCAGAGCATTAGGTTGCTGAAAGGCTGTGTGTGTAATCTTCTGGGATCTCATGCTGAAAGGGACCTTCCTGTAAGCTCTAATCCCAAGCCACAGTCTGGCACTATGGTCATTTATTTCTGTATGACAAGATGTGGCGCTACCACAAGACCTAGTGTTCAGGTGCGTTCAGCTTGTACATCCCTCCCTGCTGCCTCTGTACCCGTCCTGCACAGGCTTTCCTGCATTTGGCCAGTGGGAACTTGAGAGGCCTGTTTTGGTGTATGTGAAATGTTTCATTGTTTTGTGGGCAGAAACATGTTTCCTAAGAATTAAAAACTTTCCTACTTGCTGCTGGAATTGCACTGTATTTAGAGATGCCCAGATGAATTGGACTTTTTCATAGTGGAACTTTAGTCTAAGGCAGATTAGTAGATACTTAAAATAAATTTTAAAGAGCAAGGAGCACAAGCTTTGCTAATTTTTTTTCCAACCATGACTCTGAAATAAATGCTAATACTTGCATGAAAGATCAGGGGGGAAGATGTTGCAAATGTGAGCCTATGTGTTCAGAAGTATTTTCATGTCCCTGAATTTGTAAACATTTTTCTGTATCTCTCCATGTAGCTACAGAAAGTAGCAAAATTATGCAGTAACACGATATTTCTGTTCATCAAGTCATGGTGAGTCAATATGAACAAAGGAAGAAAAGTATCGTGTGTTTAAAGACATGAGTGATGCTGGCTTTCTGTCTCCTCAGTCAAACAGCTTCATCTGGTTTTTTGACCTTCTTGCTGTATAAAATGAGATACTGCCTTTGTTAGGTAAATCAATGTGGTGATTATTGTTTAGGCAATGCCTTAAAGCTAGGCCAGAATATAAATATCAAGATTAGCTTGACAGTAAGATAGTCCAGTGCAGCAGAGTCACAAATGATCTCTAGGGGTGAGGATATTCCTAGCGTGTACTTGTTCATTGCCTGCCAGAACTGGAATTTGACTTTGCTGGGGCTCTCTGGATGCTACTGCAATGTCATGCATTATTTATTTTATATTATTACAAAGCGCCAAAAGTCATTATGTATCTCCTGTGTCAGATCTGTCAATTCAATGTCAGGTGCTCTCAAAAGTGGCAAGTACTTACATATATTCAGAGAATCAGGTTTCACTGACAGATTTCTTTATACAGATTCCTTTTTCCCAAAAATAAGAAGTAGAAAAGATACAGTGGAAGATTTTAGGAATATTTCGCGAAGTCAATTTCTGGTAATGAAGTTTAGCTGTCTCCGAAACATGGCTGCATATGTGGAGCTGATACAATGTCAACATTGGCTGTGGGAGGAATGGAGTGGTTATCATGGACAGCATGCATTTGTTGGGGCACATATGACATCTATGTAGAGGTGCCACCCAGTGGCCAGATGGTAATAATGAGCTTTTCTGACTAATTTAAAAAAAAGGGGGGGTGGGTGGAAAAGTGCTTCTTTGTCATTATTCTTTTCACAGCTGTGCTCGCTCATTTGCGATGCGGCTTCCCAACACGTGCGCCGCAGGAGCGGGCTGTGATTTTAATTAACTCGCTGTGGAGATCCTTGAGTAAAAGGTATTGCCGTAATTAAATGTTTTCTGCCATTGTCTGCCCTTGCTCTTGGATTTGCATCGGAAAAGATGATTGGGAAGAGATCCTGAAAAAGAATCTTCCTTTTCAATATCGGGTATAGCGGTGGTGGTGATGATCTTAAAGGTCCTTTCCAACCTAAATGGTTCCGTGATTCCATGACTTCCAACATGGATGGGTTTCCTCGCTCAGCGAGCTGAGGAATCGCTGGAAATAATCCGTGAGAGACCTTTGCCACCAGTTCCCTAATCACAGTAGGAGCTCAGACCGGTTGCGTGAGGGAGGTATTTGGAAAAGGAAGAGTTGCTGAGGGAGAAGAGAGGTGAGGCGTGAAGAGCAGTGATGGCTCAGAGGGCTTTATGGAGCCGGTGAGGCGTCATCACCCCAGGGTGTCCCTCCACCGCTTCCTCCTGCCACCACTTGGTCTCTGCACCCACAAATGCCCCAAAATTGCCCCACAAATGCATCCTTATGATAGAGTGATTTGGGTCAGAAGGGACCTTTGAAGGTCATCTAGTCCAACCCCCTGCAGGGAGCAGGGACATCTGCAACTAGAGCAGGTTGCTCAGAGCCCCGGCCAAC
>JAVSBS010004876.1:0-12006 GCA_033124195.1 Coracias cyanogaster | reverse complement strand
AATGACTCCAGGGATGGGGCCTCCACCACCTCTCTGGACAGCCCATTCCAGTGATCTATCACCCTCATGTTAAAGAACTTTTTTTCTAATATCCAGCCTAAATTTATCCTTCCCTAGCTTAAAACCATTACCTTTTGTCCTATCACTACAAACCCTTTTGAATAGAGAACACAATATTGATACAGCATCACCTCCCTGGTCCCCATTCAAAGGCAGCATCTCAGTTTAAACAGCAAGTCCACAGTACATCCTATAGCAATTCTCCAAAGTTGTTGAAAAGTGGCACCATCTCAAATTTTGTAAACAAGGAAGAGCATAGGAAGGAGATAGAGGAGTATGAGACCACAATTCAGAAACTTTCAGGATTCTCCAATCACAAGCTGCCTGCTGCCTCCGAAATGACAGCCTCCTGGGGCATACTAATGACATTGTGCTACTTTAAGGAGAAAAAAAAATTAAGAAATAAATCAATGCATCCTCTTCCTATGCAAGTGGGGTGTCTAGGTCTCACAAACAGCAAGTAGTAGTTGTATGGCTTAAAGCTGCTGTTTAGCAGGACTGTATTTCACAGATGTGTTTTGTGAGCATTATCTTCAGATCACACAGTACCAGGTTAAAAATTATGACTTCTTTAGCTATCTGAAAGTATTTTGTCACCTGAATATGGACTATGTTTTCAGGGCACAAAACAAGGGAAAGAAACAGTCAGTTTAAGTATATTCCCAGACCCTTCTACCAGAGATGTCCTGTTCTGCACTTGGCAGGTATGCCAATGCCACTGAAATCTACATCTCCTCACAACTGACTAAGCGACACTGCCCTCAAGGCTTAACATGTTGTAGTCCAGCGGACTAACAAATGCTGTCTTGTTTTTGGAGAAGCTGCCTACAGCACTGCAATTGCTTCTGGTTGCATTATATTCTAGGGAAGTTCTTCTTCAGGAATTGTAACTAACTGTTGGAGCCACAGGGTTAAAAAGCCTAATCTCAGAGCTGGGGAAAAAGAAAAAAAAAAGGAAAAAAACAATAGGAATCATTTTTAAGAAACCCCTATGGCTAAGTACCGGTATTAAAAGTTAAAACAAAATACATATACATGAATGGCACATAAGTTTAATGTCTTGTTAGTATCTTATTAGAAGTCCTTCTTGTTTAGCGTGTGCTTATCATATTCTGCTGGGTAGAATAATTTTCCTACTCACAGGGAGTAATCTCCAACAAATTAGAAGAAAAATAGACTGAAACAGGAGACACTCATATCCTTGCCAACAGCAGTCTTATAATGAGATAAAGTTCTTTTCTTCTGATACTTGAATCGGATCTTCTGTGTTCATTAACTTTCTCCACTCATCTTCTGCCACCTCCTTCTGTTGTTTTATGTCACACAGTGATATCGCTATGGATTTTATTTTTTTTGGTAACATCTTTTTGAAGTCTTTCTGTTTCTCTCAATGATGTTCATGCTAGATTCCCCTGGAATTTACCATCCGATTATAAAATTATTTGTTCTCATCACTAGATACAGTACCTGTTGTTAACGTGTTGCTACGGGTATTTCCTTGTCATGTGAACCTATCTAGGTAGGGAAAAAAAAAAATAAATAAAAAATCACCCTTTCTGGAATGGCAAAGGATAGGTCTCAGCAAATCACTGTTCCTTTCCATTAAAGGATAAACACTTTTAGCACTAAGAAAATAAATTAGTAGAAGCCTACTCAGAAAACATCTGCAAGTTTCAGTGTAGTCTCTAGCCTATTAAAACAGTATCTGTTCACTGCCTCCCCTAAATAAGCTCCATTCACTTGTACAGCTTTAGTGCCTGGAGAGACTTTCAACAAGTTCCTGTAATTTATGTTCCTTTCTCACAGCTCCTGATAGAAATCCTATTAGGGCAGCTTGATACCTCTGGCAACAGGCATAGCTGATAGGTTCCAGTGGGAAGATAAATCATCATCCACCTTGAAACATGTCACAAGTGGATGCCTCCAAAATGAAAATATATATTTTTATAACAACTTTTCTGATATTGGCCAGGTTTTGTAGCCTACAGACTTCAGAACAAAGACACTCACGAGCTCTACTGACGTACTTGCACCAGTCCATGCAGAACATCTTAGCTACATGTTCAAGCTAAGACTTCTGTGTCATACTGTTGACCTTAAATTGGCAGGTTGTGAGCATGAACACCCTCCTTAAAGAATTTCCAGGCTTTATTTATTGCCTCTCATATAGTCAGGGAGATAAAATTAAAAGAACTTTTAAAAGGAAATACAGAATCTATAAAAGGACTTTCTGTATTTCAGGACATTGATACAATGTGGCTTTTCACAACAACCACCTGTGTGCTGGCACCTTGATGACCTCTGCGTCATTAAAATTTCAGAGGCCTATTCAGCAGGCGCGTCTCTTATCTCTCTCTGTTGTAACTGTGAACTCTTTCACAATCTAGGTGTTTATAAAGGAGAAATGCATACCTGCGAGAGATAATAATGAGATGTACTACCACAGACCCACTTTTTATCCATTAATTATTTAGCACATCCACAAGACTAAACATTTAGACCTATAGGGTACCCACTACATGTATGAAAAGTATAATAGTAACTTGCCAGCTGCATACCATTTTCTGGAAAATTATCCTCATTATAAAATATTTATTTCTCTGTATAGATATAAAGTAATAGAAATAACAACGCTTGCAAAATTATCTAGCAGAGAGAAGATCAAAATATCAAACGCAATACCACAGCACTAACAAAAAATATCTACATAAAAGTTACCAATACACTGGTACAAGCTAAAAATATTTGTGCAGTAGGGACTAAAGTGCAAGACTAAAGTTAAGTACTTGATTTCATAGTTTCCATGCAGACATTTTATACCTGTCATCTTGCTGCCTTGGTTGGCAAACTCAGAGGGTGCCCTGAACCCCTGCGAGACACTGCTGGGGGAAATACAGCCTCGCTGGCAACAAAAACAGTTTGGCATGGCTGGAGAGAAATGAGAGCTGAGACATTGTCCGATGCTAGGTTTAAGTTACAATCATGAGAAATAAAAACTATTCATGGAGACAAGATCAGAGGTAAGCCAAGTAGGTTGATACAAATAAGTGCATTCTACAGTTACACAGCAGATAAAAGATAGGCTTTGTAAACACTATAAGTGCATTTATGATTTACTGACCCCTTTGCATTAGTTAATTACCATTTCTATTTTCCCAAGTAAACAGCTTTTTTCCTAATGAATCATGATTCAAGCAAACTAAAATTGTGACTAAAATTAAACTGACAAAATATCTATTTTTAGACCTTCTGCTGTTCTTGATTTGAATTACAAGTTGCATATACCTTTTTATGCAAGCTTTACTTCTGAAGCCAAAGTTCTCTTGTGTGCATACAGTAAGTGTGACATATAATTTTTTAAAATCTTCAGTTCTGGATACACATAGGTCAGTTTCCCAACTGCTACATAAATCAAAATCAAAGACGACATCCTCATGGATTTTAAGGACTCTAAAAGCAAATGTGAATAGCATTTAATGAAATTGATGTGGGAACATGGAAACCAAAGAGCATCTTTTCTTTACCAGTCACAGTCCCTGTAAAAGCATTCACATGTATACTTACATATCTGCTGTCCAAAAAATAAATCTGTAGTTTATATAGAGAGAATAATCCCTCAAGAAAGATGCATGCTAGCTGCCAGCACCAAACCTCCTAAGAGATTACATTGAACTATTTTTAAAAGGATCATTTATTTAAAGTACAAACAGCAAAATACTCAGCACTTCTGATCAAGCCAAGTACAGAACTACCTCCTACCTTGTGTTTGCAAAAGCAAAGTTCCCAGAGCTCCTGAACCATGCTGGTACTAAAAACAAAGGACTCATTTCTTCCTAAAATGAAAAATAGAAACTGCCACCATGGTTTTACTCTTCAATAAAAAAAGAAATATTTATAAAAGAAATAAACACAGAGGTAGTTCCTCATCAGACTTTAAATCTCATTCCTCTTCAACTTCTCATTGCAAGAAAGGGAAAAAGAGTTCATCTCATGCACCTCCACTTCTTACCTAGGACACTGTAAATGTCTCAGGCAAATTCCCTGAGCTCTAACTTGCAACAATGAGTCCTTACAGGAATTCCATGTGGTTTATGACATGTAGCAGGTATTTAAAGTGTAGAAAATACATATATGTAGGTGTGAAAAAAGAAGATAAAGTATGGGATAACCTTCCATTTCAAGGCAGATTCTGAGAACATATCCCCTTTATAAGTCATGCAATCTGGTTATCGATGCCTTTGTGTACGCCCATAGGAATTTGAAGCCTTAGTCACTGTGTTTTATGCACTCAAACTGTAAAACAGAAGAAATCAAAGTTGGGCCCTTCCCCAAGGAACTTACACGTACAAGAGACAAGTAACTACTTACAGGAGAAATTCAGAAAAGAACTCCTCAGGGACCTAAAAAATGGACTTTATTTGTTGATACTGCTCATTAAAAAGCAATCCTGTGCTGAAGATACCAAAAGAACATATGCCTGAGACATTCGATTCCTCTAATACAAGGTGACAGAAGAAAGAAAATACTGGTATATAATATTGTACGGGAGTGCATAAACCTATATCATGCTGAAAGATGAATGCTTAAGGGATGCCATAGACCATTATAGATTATATAATCACATGCCAGATTTCCCTTTCTAGAAGTACAGAAATAAGAAGAGAGGGGAGAAGGTGGGGGGGGAGGGGGGTCACTAGGGAATTGCACAGGCTCGCAGCTCCTACTTCACGCTGTGATTATACAAACTCCTCCCAGCAAAATGAACGCGTGTTCCTATCAAAGCCATAGGAACTATCTTGATTTGCACAGGCCAGTTTTACTAAGGGCATTGAGGGACCAGCACACATTAGGGCATGAATACATTAAGGCAGGAAATAAAATACAGAAGCTGTGAAGCAAGTATCAATAATTAATGCTTTTTTCCATTGATTTTTCAGACTCCCATACCATATTACAGAGAGGGAGTCCAAAAAAGTATTACCAATGACCATAGCTTGGCCATTGGTTATAACACAAAAGGAAAATGTTCACTGTATTTAATACTATTGGTTCTGATATTATCTTATTTGCTGTGATGGGTATCATGAATTTAACTACACTGCACAGTTACAACCAACCTTCTTGTTATAGGAGCAGGTATGAAGTTCTTATGAACAGCTTCGTCTCTAAAAGTCAACATTGAGGCCTGAGTAAGACACAAAAAAACCGTGATGTGTCACAAATCAGTGCTAAAATCCCCTGCAGTTTTTAATATGAGTTCGGAGAGAAGGAAGAAGAGGGTTTTTGAGGAAGAATTAACTAATTACTGATTAAAAAATACCAGGAATGGCGTGCAGCAAGTTATACTTTGCCTGTAACATAATATAAGCAATGGTTATAGACAAGTAATAATTTGCAAATGAGATAAATATTCTGGATAATTTTGTTGTCGTTGTTACATTTTAAAATCTATTTCTATGATATGTTCTGTATGCCTGTGAGGTATCTGGAAGGTTATCACGCAGTAGGAGCTAGTCCCATGTATCCAATGAGACAATTTAGGGCTCAAAATGTAGAGCTGGTGATGCAATTAGAAAATTAGATCATGCCTGATATGGAGGAACTTACTATTTAATTAGCTAATTCATACAGAATGTCACTCAAAAAAATTTCTAATATCAAAGAAAACTTATGGCTGAAAAAAAAAATGCAAGAGGAGCCTGCAAGTCACAATGTTTCCATTTGGATCCAGATTGTAACCACCTTCAAGTTTGAAAGTGTTAACATAAAAGCTGTTATTCTTAGAAACAGCCACATCTGCCCATTGAAATGAAGGTTTCCCTGGCACACGGAACCCTTCATTGTTTTGTTTTGGGTTTGGTTTTGTCTGTTTTGTTTTAACAGAGCTATCTCTTTTTTCTCTTTCTTTGTAAGATGGCAGACTGCCCTGCTTTTACATGCCGGAAGAATCTGCCTTTGTAAGAGCTTATTCTCTCCTGCCAGCCCATCATATTTGCTCACCTCTGTAATTAATGAACCAAAAATGGCAATGGATCTGAAATGCCTGTATCAGCTTTTTATCAGCTTTACTGATCTGGAAAAAAAGCAAATCCACTTCAACTCATGACAATATCAGTTAGAGTTTCATGAACAACATCTTGAGGAGCTGATTTATAAAAAATAAAGGACCACAGAACAAAACTACTTGGGGCTAGATTCACTTATTTTAATTTCATTCCCAAACTAGTCTCTTTTCACACTATTGGGCAGACACTTTGAAGACAAAATTAAAGGCCACTAGCTCAAACCCTTTCTGACAGCCCTTATCAGCCAATTCATGAGGAAATAAGCTGGGTCCAAAAATGAGTTACCTAGAAGTGGGCAACAGAGAGTAATCTTGTGTACAGATTTCAGAGGTGTAGAAAAAAGATACTACAAAACACTGAGGTGTGATGAACCAGACACTGCAGAGTTTATACAGGAATTACAAAAAGTAGTATATAAAAGCATCGGCTAAGGATCTGACTTACACTAAGTGTTAGTAAGGAACTCATATTCCATCTCAGAACATGAATGAATATTCTGCTCAGGCTGTAGAGCAGTGAATCTGGGTTAGCAACATCAACAATCAAAGGAGCATTTAAACTGTATGGGACATACATCTACTCACATTCAAAGGAACTGTAAGTTGAAAAGGACAATATTTACAAGTCAAATGTTGGCACAGCGGAGTCACAGAAGACTAGGACTCGAAATCAGGAGGTTTTGTTCCCATGCCTGCTATCAATATGCAATCTTGAACTACTCTTTCTACATCTTTCCTGTTGTGTTTACATACTTGTTAACTTACACTATCTACAGTACAAGACAGAGTGCTGTATGTTTGTTCAGCACACACACTCCTGGCTTGACTAAGGCCTCCTCATGTTACTAATACAACAGAGAGCACCCAGTAATAAATACCAAAGTGACTAGTGATTTCAGAAGCCTTTGATCACATAAAGCGAGTGAAGAAATTACTCAAGTAATCATGCATCCCAGTGTGTCTAGTTCTTGATTTGATCTACATGAGTTTTAGATAAGAACTATACTTTCTGACAAGATTAAAAAACAAAACAAAAACACATCAGCTTTGTGAAGGAGAAAGTAAAACAGCCATGAAACCCCCTATTTCACAGGATTTGTGACTTTAAGGTCCTTGGAACAATTTTGTCTAAAACCGTGGGACCACCAGAGTTTGTAATAGTACTATTTCATGGTGAATCAGTTCACTTGGCAGCTGCTTCCAATAGTTAGAATTATAATAAGTGCAGCTAGAAACAAACTACAGCTTCGGAAAGAACTATGTCAGGGGATACAGGTGATAGGAGAAGCCTGAAGAAGCTGAACTTGCAATTCATGTTCAACAAAATAGCAGTACTTGAAGATACCAAATCAGGACTAAATCAGTAAGAAGGTCATAGAAGTTGCTGAACAGAAAGTTGCATATTTTGTTTGATGAGCTGATACCAGACAGGAGAAAAAAAAAAATAATAATTGAGTCTGATATGCAATAAACTGAAAAAAGCCAGAGGTATACCACCAGTGTGCATGGATAGGAAGAAAAGTTGGCAGACAAAAGGCAGGATGCAGCCAAGACCTTGGAACAGAAGTGAAGGTAAAGCAAACAAATATGAGGGGAAGGAGTTAAAATGAATGTTAGTCAGTCAGTAGTTGTAGGTATATAAAGACCAAGAGACATATTGATAGTCTAGATTTAGACTGAAAAACGTGGCATTTTTCTTCTCTAGACAATGTTCTTTGCTTCACTATATATTTTAGTAACTAAGAAATGTATCTAGAAAGAAATTGGCACCTTTTGTCCCTGCAGAGCTCTAAATAAAGAACAAAACGAATCAAGAATCTGTAGTTAAATTTCCAGATTTAAAGTATCAGTAGCAATCTCCAAGGTGTAATTATATTCTTGCTTACCAGAAAAACTAAAAAACTGATAAGCTGAAAAAGAAACACTTTTAACACTGTTGGAAGGTACTGGTAAAAAGATGTGGTTATTTTACTGCACTTAATGTACTTACTGCATTTAGTTAGCAAACAGAAAAATTTTGTATATATGTATGGTCCACATACATTGTAAATATAATGCTCCAATACACAGTGGAGAATGCTTGATAGAAGTCTCTCTGAGGGAGCATAGGAGTTCTAAGGTATGGTCTTCAGGTGCTGAAAATAAAAAAACAAAAAAACCCAAAAAAACCCACACAAACCACTACTTTCCACAAAACTTCCTTCTTCATGTTTGGTCCTGGATCTGTGCAGCAGATAGTTAAGAACTTTTTAGAATTTTTGTGTATCCCAGAGACGTAGAGTTTTTCACCAGTTTGCCCTTAGCACATGGCATTCTCTTTCTCCTCAAAGGCCATCCAAAAATGTAGACAATTATTTATGTTGTGGGATAGGTGGCCAGTGTCTCAGCACTACAAGAAAAGGTCAAGGCTATAAAGGTTAAGAAAAGAAAGAAACATAGCTTGGAAAGAGGAGATAGAACTGAATAGAACTACTTTACCCATGAAAGCTAAAGCATTATAACAGGGATTCTATATTTATTAAATAAACAGGGTATTCTAACCTGCATTTAGAGAAAGTTCATTTTGACTATTGACTAACCTCAAGGTCTTCTGTCACTTATTGGAACATATTTTATTTAGATCTCATTTTATAATGTTTATAACAAAATTTAAGCCTCTCTCGGATGCTTGTGTTTATGCCATTGCTAAAGCAGCCTAACTCTCCAGATATTCTGGGCATGAAAGTAGCTTCTACAAGGGATCAGACTTGAATTTTGAGATCAGGTGAAAACTGGCATGCAGAAGCCCCCCGTGCAATCTAACACGGTCGACCACTGCAGCTTCTGCTTTCCCTTTTCCTCACACAACTGTGCTTTCAGCTTATCCAACAGACCTGCTGACATCACAGACCTTGAGATGTCACAGAAGCCATAGATGCCTGAAGAACTGCAGAGCATCTCTTGTTAAGCCTACCTGCTCACCACTGAAATGAAAAATAAGAAATACATAGACAGGTAGATGAATAGGAACAGGAAAGGAGTAATAAAAGCACTGCTGTTATAACTAATTCACATTTTTCTGGCAATCTCATCTCTAAGAGAATTCTAATAAAAGAGATAAGCATATTCCATCTCAAGAAAAAAGGGGAGAAAAGACTGTTTTCCTAGATTGCCATTTTCTCCTTTTTTTTTTTTTTAATTAACATCATTCAAAGATCTTCTCATTTTTAAAACAAGTAAGGTTAATCCTGGGTGAAGCATCATTAACTCTTCCTGCATGCTCTGTGATCCTTCTTTTCCTTAGTAGGGACAGAAATGACAAGTAAAGGCTATGTAGTTAATTATAGTGTAGCTGCCGCCTCAGCTGCGCTGTTGTGACTGGTGGGAGAACCATAGGGGAGAACTGAAGAGGTCCTTTTCAAGGATGCCTAAAAGCCACTGGTTTTAAGGGCCTCCCTGTGGCAAACCTCAAGATTCTGCTTCATTTTTATGTTCTATTTTGCACACCAAGTACATCCTGGAGAACAAGGATCTCTAAGACACACAGTTCATTTGTTCTACTATATACTTCTGTGCTGGCAGCTGCAAAAGGGTCATTTCCAGGATCGCTGTCAGTAGCATGCACCTCTGTAGCCACATGGACAAAAGATTTGGACATCAACAGGGTGTAAGAATAGCATTTTAGCACAGCATTTTGGTATGTATTAGCTGCAGAAATAAAAAATTCCCTCTACATGTATTAAATTTAAATTTGTAATTCTAATGGAAAGCCTGTACTCATCATCTTACAGCTTAGCTGGCTCTTGAATCCTTGCTTTGTTATGAAAATAGTCTTTTGAGACTTGGAAGGATACATATCCATAAATTACATTTAGCTACATTTATATCAACAGCCATTATTCACTTGCTTCTCAAAGCCCTTTTATATAATCCTTAATATAACCTTCATGTCCATGTTTTCACAGTCCCCCTTCTTAGAAGTTAACATCAATGTAGCCACTGAAACGCACATGGAGATAACTTATGTGAATTGAGGTCTACACCAAATTCTTCTTGGAAATGTTATGCTGCAAAGCTCTCTACCATCTCTTGCAAATACCAGTGTAAGAGCACATAGTGACCCCGTCCCCCCACTATCCTGTTCTTCTGTTACTTTCAACAAAAGCTCATCTAGAAGCAGTGCAAGTTAATATAAACTGTAACAGAAAAATATCACATCAAATTGAAGTGTCTTATATAATAGCAAGTGTTCTGTGTCTTAAGCAGTGGGTTGGAGTAAATTGAAACTCTGAACATTATCATGGGGGTGGAAAAAGAAGGAGACATAGCTTATAAAGACTGTACTTTTTAGGCTGAGAAATTCAATGCAAGAAGGTCACTCCAGTTTATACAGTCTGCATAAATGCTTAAAACATCCCATAATCTGCCAATTCAGAAGGATCAGAGTATTAGACTACTTCAAGAAGCACCAGAAGGTAAACAAGAGTATGCAAATTAAGATAAAATAGTCTAACTCTGTCATCTTGCATCCTTTAAGAGAGAATGCCAGCCTTATTTCAATATTTACAGCCCAACCTAATAATTTGTGATCACGTTTTCTATTCCTAAAATGCAGGCCATTAACACCCTTCTTACCAATTAGGCTTTGCTGAATACCTGAGAACACAAAGGTATATCCTAGGCCACTGAATATGTTAAATGGTCAAAAACTCAGTGGAACTAAGGGCTTTTCTCTTGTTATCTCCCTTCAGAAAACTATTTTTTTTCCCTTCCCTACAGCTGATGCCAGGCAGATTCGTAGCACTAAATATATATATGATGTGAACTTCAGCTCCCAAATTACCCTTTGCTGCTTTCACGCAGTGGATTAGACTAAAGTGAAGCTGAACACTGTCACAGTGGTGGAAAAATATGTGGAAAGTACCATATACAGCCTGCATTGTTTAGGCTAAAAATAAGAAACTGAATGTGTGAATTCTTTCAACAACCGTGTGAGATTCCCTGCATCTATTTTATAAATTCTGTAGCTCATGAGTATGGTTTTGCTTACTAAATGCCCAGTTAGTTCATATATATTCATAGACCATTTCAACTACTGGTGATTGAAACAGATAAAATGAGTTTCTCTGTGCACACTTTATCACTGGCGTAACCACAGAGTCAGGACAATTCAAGTTGGAAGGGACCTCCAGGGTCTAACCTCCTGCTGGAAGCAGGGTAAGCTATGAGATCAGACCAGGTTATTCAGGACTTGATTCACTCAGGTCTTGACAACCACCAAGGAGAGAGACTGCAAAGCCTAAAAAAATACAGCTAATTACATGCATTACACAGTATATTCTTTCCTGACCGCTTGACTCCTAAGTCAACAAACAAAAAATTTTAACATCTCCAGGGGGAAAATATATATATATAAGCACATACATGCACATACAGAGCAAAATATGGTTTCATAAATATATTATGGGAGCAGAAAGCATTACAAGAGTGTTTGCAAGGAAAAACATACATTTTTTTTTAATATGGTAGGTAGTGAATTAATGGAGGAAGGAAAATGATGCCTCTATGAATGAATGCTAATTGACACTTTCCCAGTTATCATACAGAAAGATTCCTGAGTGGCATCGGTATATGTGTTAGCCCCGAGTAAGTGCAAGAGGAAGAAATTTATGCTCAGAGGCTGAGAAAAATTTTTTTGCATTTCGCACCTCTAAAGCTCTTTGCATTTTGTTTTTAATGGCTAACTCAATCACTTCATACATGTGACCTAGTTCAAGCTACACACTAGCAAGCACTAACACCTGTTACCTGGCACTGATGAGTTCATAGAATCACTATGGTTGGAAAGGACCACCAGGATCATCAAGTCCAACCTTCATCCTAACATCTCTCTAGCCACTAGA
>JAVSBS010004875.1:13602-32178 GCA_033124195.1 Coracias cyanogaster | reverse complement strand
TTTTGGCCCCCCCCCCCCCCCCAAAAAAAAAAAAAAGGAGAAAGTTGTTCCAAAAGAATTACAGGCTGCTGAGCATGGAAGAACGCCAGGCTTTCAGACATAATCTGCATTGCTGAGTGCAAGCACGAAACAGGTATTGTTCCTCTTTGCAAAGCCATTTATTTCTACATGGAAGCTGTTTGTCATCAATATCCTTAGGTTTCAGGATGCTGCACACCGATGATATAATAACATTTCCCCGTAGGATAAGCAATTACAATGAGATGCTGCAGGGCATGGGAGGAGGAAGAACAATCAGTGCGCTATTGGCTTTCTCTCACTACGTCCCTTAGCAGTGGCTTTTGTTGTTACGGTTGGTTCTGGACCATCAGGTGGTTTTTCTGGCTTGTGCCTCAGCCAGTTGTCTATGGCTGTGGAACAGTGTCCGTGAGAGACCTGATGCAGGGATAGGTCAGGCCTCAGCAGTAAGCCTGGTGTTCTCTCAACCTTCTGCTGGTCTCAACAGAGATCTCCTTACGTGTTCTTCAAAGATTAACACACCAGATATGTTATTTCAGCCTAAATAATTTATGACTTGCGTTATGCATGTCTTCCCTTCTTCTGAGATATGCTGTTTGCCTGCAGATCCCTGAATAACTGAAAGCAAGCACTATTCTGCTGATAGGCTCAAGTGCGTTTCATTTAAAATCTGTGAAAATACACACCTCACCACTGCAGAGGGTCCAGGATTACCCTAATTTATACCAGGAAAGGGCACAGACTGAGACAGAAGCAAATCTCCAGCAGCACAGAATAGTGAAGGCTCCATGTGCTGGTATGAAAAGGTCCAAATAACACCTTACTCAGCTGAGAGTTGAGGTCTCGGGCTTTGGCTGTCTCACAGAGCAATGTAGAGAAGGCCAGTGAGACCGGTCCTACTGTGCCTGGCACCTTGAGAGGTGCATGGAGGTCTATGGACCTTTTATATAATTCTCTGGTATTCAGGCTGCTGTTCTGGATCAGAGGGACACAGGGGGACAGGCCTAGAGGTGTGTGCAAGATTAGGACAAACAAGGACTATATTCTGTTAAAACCATTTTTCAGACCCTGCTAAACTGTCTCTGTTGTTCCTGCCACTTCTCATCCCTCTTTCGCTGCTCTGGAGGAGCACCCGAGGTAATCCTTGCCAGAAGCAACTCACACTAGTGTGGGTGTCTCTGGATGGTATGGGTTACCTTCAGAGCCAAGAAACTCCAATTGATGGCATTTAAGAGACAGGCTCATTTCAGTCGTTTAACATAAATGCACAGCAAACCCTATTCAGCAATCCACAAAACCAAACCCTAGAAAACAAACAAGCAGTAATGGGAAAATGCAATTGCTCGATTCTGCAGTCAAGACTTTGCCATAGACTATTATGCAAAGCAAGGCGAAAGACTTGGTTTTCTCTAATTACTCAGTCATTTCCCACATTGCCACATGCTGATGAGATTAAAGACTGATTTTGTTCTTTGCTGGGATGTCTCAGTAATATTATCCTTCCTCTTATCCTTCCTTCCAGAGAGTAGCCACTGACCTGCAGGCATGACAAGGCTGGGAAAGCAAAGGCACCTTCTCTTCTTCCAAACATGCTGCTTTTCTGTCGACTCGCTGCATCAGTAAGTGGCCGATATGCAGCAGAGAGAAAAGGGGGTGAGGGAGGCAATGGAAGACATGGGAGTAGAGGAAGCAGTAGGGAAAATGGAGACGCCCGCAGACAAGGTAGGAGGGAGCAGGAAGGAGAGCCCAGTTCAGCAGTCATCTCTCCCTGAACTAAACGTGAGGATTCCTTGCAAGTTTGTTTGTTTGTTTTAAATGAGAGACATTTAGCCTGCATGTTGAAGAAGCAGCAATCATCATAGCTCAGACTCAGTCTGGCAGAACTGACCATAACTGCCCCTCTACACGCAGCAGAAATGCATGGCTTTGTGTCAGCCTGGCTGCAGGGACTGAAGGGAGGGCAAATCTGAGGATGGAGGATAATTCAGTGGCTGGGGGGTAGCACGGAGGTTATTTTCTCATCAGCCCAGTATAAGCCTCCCAGAACAGTTGGCCACACTTTGAAATGCAGCGTTATATAGCTGAAGGCAAGGAAACACCTAAGCACATCTTCGCGTACAAGTGGCTCTTCACAAATGTTTTCTTACCACTTCTGAGACTCAGCTGCTGAGCACATTGAGAAGAAAAAAATGCACCCATGAAACCTTGCATATGACAGGAGGGAGGAAGCTACTGGTTTTCTTACATTGTGAAGTTCCTCTGATTCCATCTCCCAGGAAAAAGAAGAGAATAATCAAACTAGGGCAAGAGGGTCATATAAGTAGTGTCTGAAACATACACAAAAAGTCCAGCTGAAACAACTAGCTGAGCAGAACCACTCCCCAGAGTTTTAGTACTAATGAAAAGATTTCCGTTAATCTCAACTCTAAGTTGCAAAGAGATGGAGCCAGCTGGGCCCCCACATTGCAACACCTTTGTTTTGCTACATGCCAACTCAACAAGTGTCATCTCCCAGCCATAAAATTGGTTTAGTTAGTAGGTTTTATGCATCAGGATCTGTATTCCTGCAGGCTTAAGAGCAGATCTGGGGCCACACTGGCCCATAGTCTCAACAGAGGATGCACAGCACAAGGCAGCGGGGAAAAATCATGACTAAAGGACATTTCTGTGTTTCCTCAGCCCTGCCCATTCTCTTGGCATTGAATGCTGAAACGATACCATTCCACAGGCCAGAAACTGTGGGGGCTGCTAAACTGGTCGCTGCTTATCTTTCCAAAGTCAAGCCCCCGGCACTGCCATTAGTCCAGGATTTGTGCTCCATGGGAACTGCTAGATACTATGCTCCTGATTAATCATTTTCTTCCTACAGGGGTACCAAGCTCCTAAATTAGCCCCTGAGGGCAGCAAAATATCAAAAATTTCCAGGTTTGCCTTTCATTTGATCTTTTCCAGAAATGCAGCCTCTCTGTTGAGTCCTTCATTCCCCATTGCCTACTCTTCCAGTCTCCCCTGACTCTGGGCCTTTGCCCCTCTAGCTTATTTTAAACGTCACTGATGTAGAATACAGTCAAATGCAGAATACCAGTCAGAAGGAAGGATGTTTGCCTGGGGAGAAGAGCCAAAAAGGGCATTTCCATCTTCTTCACAGGGACTGATGGTGGAAGGGAGAGTTTGCAGCGGCTGCTCCAGAAATGCTCCTTTTTGCTGCCTCCCAGTAAAACAGGCATTAAGAAATAAGCATCATAATTTGCATCCCTTGACTAGCTAACGCTTCTTCGTAATACTTCAAAATCCTGTCTTATGGACAACACAGTCAACAACAGCCTATTACTGCCCCCATCAAGCAAGAACTGCCCTTGGTAAATTTTTACTCTTCTGTATTTTTTGGGTAGATAAATAAGAGCAGAAGTTTCTTGAGATCAAGAAAGAAACAGGGTGCTGACATAAAACAAAACTGCTGTTTTATTCAAAGTGTTTTCTGTGGGAAAAATAAACTGGCTACTGGAGCTACTTCTAAGCAACCACATCATCATGAGATTTAGAAATGCCTGTCTGGGGAAAATATGCATCCCAGGCGCAGCTGAATAGGAGATGTCCAGATGTCATTCTTTTTCCATTCCGGGGAAGGGGAAAAGGTTTCCTATGAAAACATATTTTTTCCTCTGTCTCAGGAAAAGCTGCATTAATAACTAAGCACCACAATATGAATCTCTGCTCTAGCTCCATCTGTGAAGCCACTACAAGACTACAGAGAGAGTCTTTGCACAAATAACACCTAAATATAAATTTCAGGCTGCTCTTCATTTCTCTCAGAAGAGAGAAATCAAGAAGAACAGCTAAGTCCATGCTGCCAGGGTGAAAGATGTACCCTGAACAGTTACCTTTGCCTAGGTTCTTCCAGTGATAGCTCCTAGTGTATGAACAGACCCTACCAAGCATTGGCCAGATTTTTTACAGATCGGCTCATGTTTTTTTCATTAATGGATAAACCACCAAGGAAATACCAAGCAGTTTCTGCTTGTCCCAACCGAGAGGTTATCTTGAAGCACATTCTGCCCCTAGAACATGATTACCACCTTGCAGGACAGACAGCATGGACAAGACCCGAGGCTGATAAAGCCTCTCCAGGGAAATGTCTCACCAAACACTCTCCCAGCTATGTCTTCTGTGGCACCCCCTGATGCATGAAGGTTTTCCATAGTTAGGTGTAGATGTTGCAGTTACAGGACAGAAGGGTGATGAGGGGTAATAACCCGATACCTGCACGCTGGGCTTCTTTAGAGGTGAAACAGCCAGCTGCAACTGGACGTTAAACTTGGGTGAACTTAGCCTTAGGGAGTAAACTATGCCTTGGCAAGGCTGTAGGCTGCTATTTCAAGAGCAAGAAAGGACAGTTTCTGGAATAAAGTTCACAAAATGATTTATGGGTAACATTTTAATTGATTATGTAAAGTAACCCACAAGTAGAAGCCAACAGCAGGATCACAGTCCTCTGGGATCAATCCCAGGGATTCCCTCTGGGATCAATAACTCCTAGACAACCCAGCCCTTCATTATATTAATAATACCCACTTTCTTTAAATCCTTTGTTTCCTAATTTTTCCACTCTTTAGTTAATTAAAAATCCTTGCTAGTTCCTATAAGTTTCAGCTAACTTTCTAAGTGTTCCTTTTCCTCCTGAGTTTTCTAACTTTTCTGCACCCATCATCACCTCTATGGTCCGCTTTCTCTCTATACAGCAATCTTCTGAATCTTACGTTTTTTTCATAACTGTCCAACAATAGTTCACAGCATTTTGGAACTTCCAAATCCTTTCCAGGGATTCAAGATCTGTGCTTTTCATCATATATTTCTTCAAGATTTTTTCTAAGCCTTCAGCTTGGTCCATGAGAATGATCAGCAGTATTATAACGTCATTTCATCAGAAAAAAGCTCACTAAATTGCTGTGCACAGTAGGCACTCTAATCATTGCTGGAACATGTCCAAAGAAGGGCACCAAAGCTGGTAGAGGGTCTAGAGCACATCTTACAAGGAACTGCTGAGGAAACTGGGGTTGTTTAGCCTGGAAAAAAGGAGGCTCAGGGGAGATCTTATTGCTCTCCACAACTACCTGAAAGGAGGTTGTAGCAAGATGGAGGTCAGTCTCTTCTCCCACGTAGCAAGTGATAGGACAAGAGGAAATGGCATCAAGTCGTGCCAGGAGAGGTTTAGATTGGAAATAAGGAAAACTTCACAGAAAGGGTTGTAAAGCACTGGAACAGGCTGCCCAGGCAAGTGGTGGAGTCACCATTCCTAGAGAGATTTAAAAGAGGTGTAGATACGGCACTTATGGACATGGTTTAGTGGTGACCTGGCAGTGCTGGGTTAACAATTGGACTTGATGATCTTAAAGGTCTCTTCCAACCTAAATGATTCTGTGATTCCGGTCAATTGGAAGCAGTGCATGTGAGCACTGTGAACACCCCACATCAAGGCTCCTGCGAGAATTTCTGGGGCTGCGGTGCCAGAAAGGTCGCTGCCCCACGTGTGTCTTATCTCATTTTACAGATGGGGGGGTTTCACGTGCCTTTAGCGCTGTGCTTCCCATCCACAGCCTTAGAGGGAACGTGCTTGGGGTTATTCCAGCTCTACAGTAATAGATCCTTTAGCGTCAGCACTGCCCTGCGTGTGCACAGCCAGTTCACAGCAATGGGATTCACCCCTAACGCAGCCGCCGGGTTGATTTCCCAGCTGCTGAGTGCAGGATCTTAAGCCCTTCCAGGAAAGGATTTTCGTTTGTGATGAGCTGTCGGGATTTAACATGAATCCTGTTGCCGGTAGGTGCCCAGATGACCATCATGAGCCAAGCTTGTGCTGAAAGGTGCAACATAATGCGGCTGGTGGATCGGCGGTGGGCTGGCATCGCAAAAGGTGTAGGGACACAGAAAATAATTGGCAGAGTGCACTTAGGTAAGTACGGGAATTCTTCTGGGTGTGGCTTTTGCGGCACTTGACTGCATTTCCCGCTGTCTTGGCACCAAGGAGTATCTGGTTTAATGCTGTAATTGTTAGAAAGTCCTGCAGAGTGAAATGGAAGCGTGTCTGCAGTAGGTTAGTTTGTCTTGGGCTTAGTGCTCTGGGTTCTGTCTCGTTTAATGCTTTTTAAACGAAATTATCCTAGTCTTTTTAGGTGTGGGAATCCTTGGCTCCTGCAGATGTGGAAGACATGTTCTCTCTGGGTGAAAAACCCAAGGCTGATGTCAAGCAGCAGCAGGATCCTTCCTGTTGGGGGTGGGAGTGTTGGGCAGCTGGGATGCCTGTAAGGTTCAGGTTGTTGCTTGGGAAGGGTTCCAGTAGCGTGGAGTGTTCCCCATTCCTTTGGGAAAGGGAGCCTGGCTGTGCTCTTGTGCAGGTTTTCTGGGTGAGAGAAGATTGTCCTTATTGTCTGAAAAATCATTTCACTGTTGCTGCGTCTTAGACTTGTGCAGTAAGGAGCTGTGTGCAGCTCCTCCAGCTTGGAGCGTTCGATAACCAGTAGTTGAGGCTCTAGAGAGGGTCAGCTTTTAAAGTAATTATCTTCTTGAGACTGAGGCCGGTCTAGTGTTTGCTGGGGCTTGCACAGGGCTAGACTTTCTGTGGCTGTCAGAGCACTGGTTCCAGATCTGCCCGGCAGGTTCGTTCAGACCTTTCGCAGGAGATGGAAGAGCAGAAAGGAGATTTGTTGCACTGTAGCGTTGCAAGGTGGTAACTTATCTCATTTGCTTTTTCAGCTCAGGTCCAGATTGAGGGGGATTTCCTGGCGTGCTCCTTCTCGATCCTTGAAGAGCAGCCCATGGACATGCTTCTAGGACTGGATATGCTGAAGAGGCATCAGGTATCTTTTGAAACAGTTACTGGCTCTTCTGAGAACTCAGCACTTCTCTTACTTAAGTACTAAGCACAACGTAAGTGCCATGCCAGTGAATTTATTAGGATTTTTCTGGGGAGGGTTGGTGGTGGATTATCTTCCAGCCAGTTAAGAGAGGAGAACATTCACTATGTACAGCATGGGTAGCTATAGGGTGTCTGGCTGCTCCCAGAAGTTTTTTACTCTGATCAGAAGTGCTCAGAGCTTTCCAACTGAGTGATTTATTACAAATCAAGTCATATGGGACCCACACTTAGCTGCTGTGAGCAGTTCCCATTGCAAAAAGATTGGTTTAACCTTGTTTCTTCTTTTTTTTTTGAGAACTGACTGACTCTTACGCAGGCCCCTGATGTCTCGATGCTCTTTCACAGTGCTCGATTGATCTCAAGAAGAATGTACTAGTGATCGGCACGACTGGCTCGCAGACCACTTTCCTCCCGGAGGGCGAGCTCCCGGAGTGTGCCCGGCTGGCTTATGGGGCCGGGCGGGAAGACATGCGGCCAGAGGAGATCGCAGACCAGGAACTAGCAGAAGCAATACAAAAGTCCGTAGAGGAAGCAGGTACCAGGAGAAGCCCAGTTGAAATATAAATCTGTATAGTGTTCTTGCTGTGCATCAGGATGTCTGTCAGCAGCCCCCTTCTCTGCTCCTAGGAGATAGAATTGTTTTGGTTGGAAGAGACCTTTAAAGATGATCAAGTCTAACTGTTAACCCAGCTCTGTCAGGGCACCACTAACCCATGTCCCTCAGCACCACATCTCCATGGCTTGGAAACCGCTCCAGGGATGGGGACTCCACCACTGCCCTGCCCAGCCTGGCACAGCCCTTCACAGCCCTTGCCAGCAAGAAATTGCTCCTCACGTCCAACCTCAACCTCCCCTGGTGCAACTTGAGACTATTTCTTCTTGTCCTATTGCTTGTTCCTTGGGAGAAGAGCCCAACTCCACCTGGCTCCAACCTCCTTTCAGGAAGTTGTGGAGAGCCAGATGATCTCTCCTGAGCCTCCTTTTCTTGAGGCTCAACAACCCCAGGTCTGGTGAGAAGTGGCTGAGGGACTTGTGCTCTAGACCCTTCCCCAGCTTTGTTGCCCTTCTCTGGACACACTCCAACCCCTCAAGGTCCTTCTTGGAGTGAGGGGTCCAAAACTGACCCCAAGGTTTGAGGTGCAGCCTCCCCAGTGCACAGTCCAGGGGGACAATCCCTGCCCTACTCCTGCTAGGAGCTCCTGTTCATACCAGTGCTGATCCAAGCCAGGATGCTGGTGGCCTTCCTGGCCACACGCTGGCTCATTTTCAGCTGCTTGTCAACCAACACCCCCAGGACCTTTTCTGTCACAGAATAAACATTAAGGGGCAACAGAGCTTCCTCTGGTCACATTTCTATGGGGGTTTTAATTGAATCTGTCTGTATCGCAACACAGAAGCTCTGTTTTCAGCGTTGTTTTGGTAGCTGTACAGGGCTGAGCCCCAGAAGATAGGTCCCTGGGTGCTGCCCAAATCCTCTTTCTTCCAGGTCAGCAAACACCTGAGAGGTGAAGTTGGTCTCCTCTTCACTAACCGCACCAAAGAGGAGGTGGACGAGTAAGTACACATCTGTCAGACATGCTTTTGAATTCTGAAATGCTGAGCAGCCTTTTCTCTACTCTACTTTCCTTGCTGATGTTTCTCTTCAAGCAGTGATGATGTCATTCTACTCAGGTTTCTCTTCCATCCCCACAACAGCGGGAAAAAAGTTATGGTGGGCTGTGCCGATGGTCTTAGCCCACGGGATGTTCTTTCCACAGCTAAAGCTCTTGATACCCCTCTCAGGTGGTTCTCCAAATTCAAAGAGGTGGACTTTGCCCGTGCGGGGAACAAGGCGACGTACACGGTGAGCCTGGACACGGGGCCCTTGGAGCAGTTCCCCCACTCCATGGAGCCTCAGTTACGGCAGCTGGGATTGCCCACAGCGTTAAAGAGAGGTACTTGAAGCGGCCGCAGAAGGAACGCTTTGGGTTTCATCTGCGCAGAGATCTTTTGAGGAGAATGTTAAATAATTGAGTAGAGTTTAGTGTGGGGAAAAAATCCACTGGACAACTTTCTCCGTGTTCGGCTGGTGCTAGAACACGCTGTATTCTTAAAATCATGGAGTTGTTCTGGTTGGAAGAGCTGTTTACACTCATCCAACCATTCACCAGGCACTGCCAGGTCACCATTAAACCATGTCCCTCAGCACCACATGGCTTTGAAACAGCGATCTCATGTGCGGTTCTTCCAAACTGATGTCAAAGGACAGGTGAAACAACCAACTTTCTACAAGATACCAGCCTTGTTCAGTGGAAACAACCAGGCCCAGTGTGTTCAGAAACTAGAATTCATTATTTTTCCAGAGTTTTGACCCAACTCTGGGACTTGGTACAGCTCCCGCATACTAACATTTGCACGGGAAGGCGTGAGCCACAAAGGGCAGCATTTGAGAGCGTCGCAGCTTGGGCTCATCCCGTATTTGTGTGCCTGCTTCAAGAGCTTTTGTTCCTGCAGGAGTGGTGACGCTGCTCTCAGATTACGAAGTCTGCAAAGAAGGGGACGTTCTCACTCCTGAACAAGCTCGCATCCTGGTGAGTGATGTCATACGGTGTCTGCACGAGCCCGTTTCCCCCGACACAGAATAATTAACTGTTGGGTTTAATTGCACTGGAGGGTGGGATTCTTGGACAAAGGTGAGCAGTACTTTGGTGTGTCAGTCAGCAGGGTGCAGCAAACATCCCTACACATTCCTAACATGAGCCTGAAACTCTGCAGCAAATACTTTGGCTCCTGCTTTGCCGCACTTCCCACTTGGAAGTGACACTTAGAAAAAAATCGGGAAGCAATGTTTATGCAAAAAGTGGTTTTGCCAGGCTGGCCCTGGGGAATAAAGCAGGAATGATGGATTTGTGTCTTTTCCTAGAAACTCTTTGGCTACGAGATGGCGGAGTTTAAAGTCAACATCAAATTTCTGTGGAATTCTGAGACGGGAGACTTCCAGAAGCTTGTGGGAGACACAGCAGAGGAGGAGGACGAAGCAGAGGAGGATGAAGAAGAGGAAGAGGATGATGACGACAGCAATGAGGATTAGCAGCACCCCTTGCACTTGGACAGGACAGTTCTACTCTATTTTAGAGACAAAGAGGAGGGTGTTTCCTTTCCCTGTTTGCTCCAGGAGGACAAGGACAGTCAGCTCAAATATGCTTTTCCTAAAAGATGACCTAATTATACTTTTTTTAATATACATATAAAACTTAAGATGGTTGTGTGTTACTCTTTGAATACCCCGAGATCTGAGGAAATGCCACCTCAAACATGGAAGCTGGGCAGAAAGCATGTAATTTAAGACAGCTTAGACACCGGGGAACTTGCCGAGGGTTTGGTCTTATCTTCTGGTAAAAGCCTCAGAAGACGCCATTTAGCTCAAAGTCACCGAGCGCTAATAAAAGTGACTTCACCAGGTGACCCCAGCCAGGTTAGTGGTAGTTAAGAGATAAGGTCTGCATTAGAAAAAGGGTTTATTCTTGTACCTAATTATTTCAGATCATACTAAAGCAGAACCAGGGCCATCACCCAGCGGTGCGCCCATTTTGCCCAATCAACTGCATCGTTAAATCGTAGTGTGTGCTGCGTAGAGCGGAAGGTCCAGGAGGGGAGAAGGAGCAAGGCACGACCCGACGCGGCAAGTGCTGACAGTGGATCTTGGAAAGCTTCATTAATACAGGAAAAATCTGAACCCGTTTGCCTGTCAATCAAAGGGGCAGGGGGTAAGTGCCTCTCCCAGGCTTCGAGAGACTTGTGCTCCATCATCCACCCCCACGACTCCCGTTGCCTTCTCCCTACCCTGGTCTCTAGCGGAAGTAGTTGGGGCAGTTGTGCGCGGTCAGGTTCCAGGCTTTATCAAACGCCTCCACGATGGGCGGGAGCAGGGGACCCTCTTCACTGTAGTCGAGGTTCTGCTCTAGCTGCTCCAGGTTGGACATCCCAATGATCACTGCATCTCCGAGAGAACCCTGGAAAGTGGTAAGAGGAGTTGCTGAGCCCAAACAAACCCTTGTTCACCCCCCAAGCCGCCGCAGGCCAGAGATGAAATGTTTCTTTCTGGTATCTCCTGAATGTTTAGACAACTGCCACCATAAAGTTCTATCCACAAGAACACCTCCAAGTCACACCAGCTCCACAAAAGCTACCCAATCCTGCTTTACAAGGGGCTATGGGAATGTTCTGGGGAGACAGGGAATAGAACCGTGAATTTCCTAATCAGGTGAAAAGCTTCTCCTCACAGGGAAGGTGTGTGGAGGAAGCCAAGACCCCAGTAACAGGCTCTGAGAAGGCTCTGACCTGCAGTTTGGAGTGATGGTACAACCAACGCAAAGCAGCGGAGGTCAGGCTTGGTGCACTGGAGCCGTAAGCGTCCTTCAGAGCTCTTTCAACTAGGGCAATTCCGTCAAAATTGTGTTTTTTCCAGTACCTGCAGGAAAAGAAATCCCTGTCATTGCCCTCAGCACCTCCACTGAATCGTATGTCTAGATTCCAGTACGAAAGGCTTTCAGGAAGCCTCATACAGCTCTCTGTAGCCTCTGAGGACTTCTGTGATCCCCCATGGCAGGCTGGGTGGAACCTGAGCCTAAAAACCACTCTGCAAAGCTCAGTCACACGCCGCAACCCCAATCACGTGCACAGACATCATCACTGCACAAGCTTTGGGCAATTCTGCTTCCTCTCAGCTGATTACTAGTGTGGTTTTTTTAATGCAGCCGTTCCTGCCACATCTCCCAGCTCATCTATCAATACAAAACGTACCTGTCCCTGTAGGCTTGAGCCCAGTCATTCCCAAAAAACCTTCCAGTGGGCTGCCGTGTGTCTTTGTCCTCGTACTTGTACTTGCCAGTCAGCAGCCCTCCTGCAAAGGGTCAGCAGCACATTTAGGGATGGGCTGGCTCTTCTGCAGCCCCCATTTTGCATATTTTTGACTCAAAAGTCTTGCCCTTTCCCTCCCTGTACCTGCAAGTGGATTGTAGGCATAGAACCGCAGTCCGAAGTATCTCAGGCATGGGAGCAGCTCGGCTTCCACCTGGCGAGTGGTCGCGTTGTACATACCCTGCACAAAGATGAGGGAGACAAAGGTCAAAGGCCAGCTTGTGACAGTGACAGCACCTGCAACAGCCTTTTCCCCACCCCTCCCTGACAATGCTTTTATCCAGAAGAGCAGCTTCAGCTCACACAAGGTTATTATCTGCTTAGGAACAGACTTTCTACAGAATTGAAAATGCTGCAAAAACTTGAAGTTCCCCATCGCGGGAGTCACTGACTCAGGCAACAAATGTGCACTCAGCTTTTTCTGCAGAGTGACCTCACTCAGCTCTCTAATCTTATATGTCCTGAAAGGACTTCCCAGATAACTGCAGCGGCTTCCCTTTCTGAGTTTCTATCTGGCACACAGGGGGCTAGTGCGATATTTGGGGCTCCCAGACCCTTCCCCACGGTGACCGACCATTGCTCTGAGGACACAGAAAACTATCTCTTACAGTGTTGTGATCTGAACCCTCATACTTCTTTGGTTTGGTTCATCTAAACTTCCACAAAAGATCTGCTGGACCATGGCAAGCCCCCACCCCTCACCTGGTACACGGTTGGCATCACCCAGTTGTTGTATTTGCAGATGGTGCAGATTTCTGCCACCTCCCATGCCGCGTAGTTTGATAGACCCAGCTCTTTAAACTTTCCCTGTAGTGGAATAAAAGGATATTAAGTTCCAGAGTTTAAATTAATTTGTACCTAGACAGTGAAAAGGACAGTTGCTGAATTTTCATTCTCTGCTCTTCCCTGTCCACCTCTTCTGGATGACTGAATCATAAGGCCTGACAAAAATATTTCCCATTTTATATTAAATAGCACTATTCGATTAATGCAATTCAGGAATCCTTCTCCCGTTACTAGCACTGATCTCAACCGAGTGAACACAGCTGAAAGCAAAGTTCAGATGTTCTAACGTTTGCAAGAGCTTTTGAGAACAAAGTGCACCACTTGAACATGCAACAGAGCGTCAGTTGTTTGGTTCTGCCCTGGTCATCTGTGTTCCCTCTTCCTGGTGTTGCGCAAACCCAGCGCTGCAGAAGGGCAGAACGAGCAGCCCTGGTCTAAAAATGTGGTGGGAGGGAATCGAGAGATGGGCCAGGCTTGAACTTTTCATTTTACTTCTTTGTGCAGCTCATTGCAGGCGCGTAGCGTCTCCTCCACTGGGGTCCCGTGGTCAGGGGCGTGCAGGTAGAATAGCTCCACACTCTTCCTCTTGAGCCTCTCCAGGGACGTATCCAGCTGTGATCGCACACTCTCAGGCTTCAGTGTCTTCCCATCCCAGGGGTTGGCCTTGGTGGCAACTTCCACTGGCAGAGAGGAAGAAAGAATGAGCAGAGATGGTTCCAGCTTCAGGAAGGGAATGGGGATAAGGGGCACACCGCAAGCATTGCTCAGGGTGTTTCAGGGAAGGCCCTTCCCCTTAGGAACCATGTCAGCATAGCAGGGGAGGCTCTTCTCCTTAAAGACTCCAGGCCTGCCCTGGAGAAGGAGGCCCTTCTCAAGGCCCAGGGGTCAGCACTAGCCGGGAAGCCCCTTCCCCTCAGCGATGGTATCAGCCTGGCAGGAAAAACCCATCTCCTCAAGGAACAAGTCCCTTCTTGTCAGGGACAGAGTCAGCCTGGTAGGGAGGTCCCTTCTCCTCAGGGATGGTGTCAGCATGGCAAGGGAAGACCCTTCTCCTCTGGGAACAGGCCCAGGGAAGACGCTTCTCCTCAGGGAACAGAACCGGGAGAAGATGCTTCTCCTCAGGGAACGGGCTCAGGGGAACATCCTTCTCGTCAGGGAACAGAACCGAGGTAAGACCCTTCTCCTCAGGGAACGGACCTGGGAACAGTCCCTTCGCCTCAGCGACGGCGTCAGCCTGGCGGAGAGAACCCTCCTCCTCAAGGAACAGGCCCAGGGAAGACCCTTCTCCCCAGAAACACCCTCCCCGCCCCCCTCCATTTCGGCCAGCCCCCCGCCATACCGGGCTCCTTGCACCCGGGGAGCAACGTCCCCAGGATGCGCTCGGACTCGCCGCCCGCGTACATGTACGCGGTGTCGAGGAGGCGGTACCCGCGGCCGAGGAAGGCGCGGAGGAGCGCGGCGCTGGCCTCGGGGCCTGCCCGCCGCCCCACCTCCATGGCGCCCAGGACAACTCCGGGCCGCGCTCCGGGCGCCGCCATTGCTGCGCGCTGTGGCCACGCCCCCTCCCCAGCCACGCCTCCTGTCATTGGCCACGCCCCCGTCATTGCCACGCCCCCATCATTGGCCACGTCCCCTGTCATTGGCTACATCCCCTGTCATTGGCCACGTCCCCTGTCATTGGTCACGTCCCCGTCATTGGCCCCGCCCCCGTCATTGGCCCCGCCCCCGCCCCGCCCAAGCTCCCCCGGCCGCGGCCCTCAGCCGGCGGCGGCCCCGGAGCGGGCGGTTTCTAGGCGAAAATAGCGAGTTTCCGTCAAACCGGGCTCCTCCAAGACCCAGCACGTTTCTGACAAAGCAGCGGGTTGGCCAAACCCCCCGGTAGTTTCCCTCCAGAGCAGCAGGTTCGCAACAATCCCTCACGAGTTCCTGAAAAAGCAGCTGATGCGGGAGAGGGGCCGGCGAGAGCCTGAGGGAGTGGCGGATCCGTGAGGGGAAACCCAGCAAGTGGGTGAAAAAAGCAGCAGGTTTGCCGAAGAAACCCTGCAAGTTTCTGAAGAAAAGTGGGTTCACCAAAGAAAAGAAAAAAAAAAAAACCAAAAAACAACCCAAACACCCAAATTTCGGAAAAAAAAACCTGTGATTCTCCCAAAGAAAAAGGCATTTTCCAAAGCACCGCTGGTGCGCGAGGTAAGTCCCTGCTCTGGGAGGTTGGGGTTTGTTTCACCGTTACCTTTTCCCACTCAGCTCATCCCCCGGGAGCCGAATCAAGCCCCGCGGTGCAACCACCCTGTGCCAGCGCTCACAGGGGAGACGGCCGAGTCCTGGAGAAGCCCTTCGCTTTATCCCAATAAAGGGAGAGTCCCCGGCAGACCCCAGTGGGGGCTCTCCAAGTTTCTAGGGGACGCAGCCCCTTTTTATCCTCATTTCCCGGCTGCATTAGTCCCTTCTCCTTTCCCCGCTGGCTGAGGTCCTAGGAGAGCACAGACTTCCCGATCTGCCCGCTACAGACCCCCTGAACACGTGCCCCCTTCACATCATGGGTTGTATGTCTTACTCTCTTTGCTTTATACCTCCCCTGGGAGCAGAAGTTACTGTGTATTAGTCTATTAAGCCTGTGTACTTGTTCCTAAAGTTCAGAAATTTAGGCTATCCAAACCTCTTGAGGCCTGTGGCTGGTTCTGTCCAGTTTCTCACTTCTTAGTTGGCTCTTCCTGTCAAGCCTTTGAATCACTGTTGCCCTTTCTATTTACAAAGTCACATCCTTGTCACTTTGAGGCGCCTCTAATTGTAAACCAACACATTCCTTCCTTTCTAGCCTACAAACCATCCCCTTCGCATGTGGAAACATCCCTTACTGTAAAGACACGTTCCTTCCTCTCTATCCTATTACCAGGGATTAGTTTTTTGTCACACACACCGGAGGAGCCATGAGCCTGTTGCTCAAATAAACCTATTTCTCCCCAGTGTTATTTAACTTTGTCCTGTGTTACTGCATTTTCCCCAGCGTTATCCCAACAGTTTTGCTGCCAGGTGCTGACAAACATCCCTTGGCCAAGCTGGGCACTGAGGACCATGGACCTGCGGCGCTGGAGGGCTGTCCTGCCCGGGAATCTTTCCGACTGTCCCAACGGCTCCCGCTGGGTGATGGACGTGTTCAACGAGTGTGCCCAGGATGGCCGGGACATCGCCAGCGTTGTCCTGGGTCTACTTTCCATCGTCTGCTTTGCTGCTGCGTCTTTTCCGTAAGTATCACTCCCGAAACCCTTCGCTTGCTGTAACGCTCCTCCCTGAAAATCAAATTTCAAGCGTGAGCTGCCTGAGTTATTAAATCTGCCTGGGAAAAGCAATCTCGGCTTGGAAAATTTGGGTTTAACAGGAGGAGAGGGAGCAGGCGGTACAGCCTCAGCGCCTTGTTTGTTATTACATTGTTATTATTAAGCTTGGCAGCCGTAATAACCCACGTAAGCCAATTGCAATGCAGTAGATGCAGGTCATACGTGCGGAAGAAATGTTTCCAGGAGCCCTGGGCTTCTCGGAAGTGCTGGGACAGCAGTGGCAGAGGGGGACGTAGGGAGTCGAGCTCAATCTTGGTATGTCATCTGATTATTTCGTAACCAGAGAGGCGGTTTCTGCAGCTGAAGCTTCTCCCTGCTGCTTTCTGCCCCCGCACAAGGGTGGGATCACAAGGGCTTGAGCCCAGGACTTCTCCTGGGGTCCAGTTTGCAGGGGAACACGCGGCTTTGCTAGAGGAAATCTCTGCTTTTCCTTCCCCACCCTCCCTCCTCCCTTCCCCAGTGGATATTTTGCAATGATCCAGGTGGGAGCAGGACTGGAACCTGGGGATGGCTCCCAGGTAGCGCTGAACTGGCCGGGCTACGGTTGGTGTCTCTGCCCGACTCTCTCTGCAGGCAGTTTTACCAAGCCTGCAAAACTGGCATCATGGACCAGGCTCTTTCCATATATTTCCTGCTGGGATGGCTGGGTGGAGACCTCCTAAACCTCATCGGTTCCTTCCTGGCTGATCAGTTGCCTCTGCAGGTACCGACCGAATTAGTGGGGCTGGGTTGGCCCTGAAACACCCCGAACTCCAGGGAGGAGGGGTGGGATGGGCGCTGCATAACCCAGCGCTGGGAACGGGAGACCCAAACAGTGCAGGGCCGCTCCCTCCTCTGCCCCCAGCGCCGCTCCCTTCTCTGCTCCCTTATCTCCCCCCAGGATTCTCCCTTCTCTCCCCTGCTGACGGCTGATCGCAGCCACCAGCTGAAGCCTTTCTGCAGGCAGGACTATCCTGTCCTTCTCCCCGCAGGTTTACACAGCTATTTACTACGTGCTCGCGGACCTGGTGATGCTGTCTCTCTACTGCTACTACAAAGTGAAGAACGGGAGCAGAGGATGTGAGTGGGGGTTACGAGGGCAGCGGGGCCGTGCGCTCCCCTTGGCACATCTTTTGGGCTGGCTGCAGAGCCGGGAGGGGAAGGAATCCTTGGGGAAGATGTGTTGGGGCAGAGGGACTTTGTAGACGCATCGATGCCTCTTATTGCTTGCTGAGTTGGGTTTTTTTTTCTTGGATAACCTGAGCACCAAAGCTGGCAAATAGCTACCGGCCATGCCTGGGGATTCTGCCATCCCTGCAAACCACCGTGCACAGGGTATGGGTTGAAAATAAACCCCCCGTGAGTTGCATTAAGTATAGAAATAAATTACTTGCCTGCGGTTACGTGGTGACTCCATCGTGGGGCTGGAAGCCGCAGCCAGGACTTGAGACTCTGGGCAGCGCCGTCGGGGCACGGGTGAAGTTTTGGGGCTGTTTCAGGGTCAGTGCTCCTCTTGCGACTAATGGCAGCCCTGACATGAGGGAGACGTTCCTCCCTGCCCAACTGGAGTAAAAAGGGAGCTTGAACAGTTCTTGCAGGGCTGAAACAGCAAGAGAAAAAACCACTTCTTTAGCACGGTGGCTTTTTGTGAGCTACAAACAGGCATCCCTTGGGAGCTTGATAACCTTTTAACTTATTAACGCTGTTTGAACTTGTTAAACCCACTGACATTTGGCCCATCAACTGTACTGTTGTGTTAATGCTGGAGAGCTTGTTCCGAGAACATAATACAAGTCTTGCTCTGGAAGCCGGGCTTGGCCTGGCAGGGATTTGACCGAGCACTGTTGAGAGTTAAGACAGTGAAATCTTTTAGACAGGAGGAATGATTTTTAAGAGCTCAAAACCCAAAGGAACTCGAGTGCTGAGATAGGAGGAGTTTCCTGCCTGATAACTTGCAAATTACCCGTATCTCTGTGAGATAAAACACCCGCAGCAGCTATCGCCCGAGTTACTTGGTGCTGGCTGTGCCACCACAGAGATAAGAGGGAGCTTGAAGGGCTCTTTACTCAGAGGAGGTCCTGGTACCCACCAAAGCTGCTGGGTGGCACTGGGAGCTGGTGGAGGAGCCTTCCCTCACCAGACTCCACTTCATTCCCTACAGTCACTGCCCCAATCAATGCAGCCTTCATCTTCCTTTCCTTGGGGATGGTGTCGACTGTCTCCTTCCTGGGCAGAGGTGCTGCTGTGGAGCAGGATGTGGTGATATTTAAAGGGAGGTCTCTGCTGTCTGCTCACGTGGATGAGCTTGGGTTGAAGGTGAGATGGTTCCTAAAGCTGGATAATGGAGGGAGGGAAGACAAAGCGTCTGCTGGGGTGGGCGTGTCATAGAATCATAGAATTATTCAGGTTGCAAAAGACCTCTAAGATCATCTAGTCCAACCTTCTTTGAACATCTCCCTTACCCCTAGACCATGTCTCGAAGTGCCACATCTACCTATTTTTTGAGCACCTCCAGGGATGGTGACTCCACCACCTCCCTGAGCAGCCTGTTGCAATGGCTAACCACTCCTTCTGTGAAGAACTTCTTCCTGATATCCAATCTAAACCTCCCCGGGCGCAACTTGAGGCCATTACCTCTTGTCTTGT
>JAVSBS010004875.1:0-13502 GCA_033124195.1 Coracias cyanogaster | reverse complement strand
ACTCCTCTTTCCTCCACCAGTTCACATTTTTTATTTTGCCTTGTTGCAGCATTTTGTGGTTTATGAACCCAATTACTTTCCTCCCCCCACATTCCTGTGCTGGGCTTCTCTACATCCTGCTCGTAACCTTGGTACTAAGTAAGGTGCTATATAATATGCAGGAACTTGTTTTTCATGTATTGGCCTGACACACAATGCTCTTAACAGCTATTTTTAATGCTTCTTAACTGGATGTCTTGCCACTTGCGTTCTGAACAGCTTTTAAGTCTTTTCCCTGCTCCTCCTGCAGAGAACTGTTAAAGCCCAACAATAACCTCTGCTCCTGGGCCGTTGCTTGCCAATTCTCCTCCAACCGGTCCCTGCAGCCCACAGAGGCCCCAGGCTGACATCTTCACCAGCATCCCAAATCTCTCTTTCCCTTCATTTTGTAACATTTTTTCCTTTTGGGATGCCAAATTCCGTCCCTGCCCCCAGTATCATCTCACCTACTGATTACCTAAAATTCATGCATCACTTCTGTCACCATTTCCATATAAAAGTGTGTACAGTTTTTGTGACAGAGCTGTCATGGCAACTTCAAGTTTGTCAGGTTTTCACATTATACATAATCTGCAAAACTGCACATTATTAAACATGTTCTGATGCTCCCAATTACTTACAAATTATTCCATTGCCAGATCCCACTGCTATACTCAGTCAAAATCTGTCATCTGGAAGAAAACTTCCAGATTAAGTTGCCATCGCTTCAGGGCATTGAGGAGGGAGGGTGCTCTTCTGTCATGCCTGGAGCAGACTGAGAGATCAAAGTCTCTTAATGCTTTTCTGGCTCAGCTGGTGGATGGACTTAAGAGCTGCAGTAGGATGGCCTGCTAGGGAACATGATTACTTCTGCACACATCTACGGAGCCTTACAAACGTGGTACAATAGCTGCTGCCATCTCATTTCGAGCACATTCCATATTAACACTCAGATTTTGGTCAACTAGCATCAAATAAATGTATGCTGATAGATGTAGGCTTAAGATCTAGACATAATCCACGCCATTACACTGAAACTCTGGTAGGTACTAACAACCCTGCGCTCCCCTGCTTGGAGCCCACAGAAGCGCTACGTGAGCCTGGCAGAGCCAGATGTTTCATACACATCTGGGCTGCTGTACGGACGTTTCATTCACTAATTTCATTTCCCATTTCATTTGACTCACAAACACCTATTCTGAGTCTGGCTCAGGTTCCAATTGGTGGCAGATGGATTCTCCTTATTTTTTTATTAGGCAATGAGGCTTAGGTGTGGGGAGACCATTGTATTTCCTTTCTGATCTTAACTTTACGTGTAAGTAACTGCAAGTGGTTTTCCTTCTGTTACCTGATTTTCTTCTTCAGAAAGAAGACATGGCTGCAGACATGAAGACTTCATCTTGAAAAAAGTTCCTGTTCTAAGAAAGAGTACAGAGATGCTAAGGCTTTCCCTGTGGAAACCAAAAAGGTCTAATTAGGTGTAATGAATTGACTGATTTCTAATTTTTAAATTCCCAATTTTTTAACTCCCAAGAAGCTCTTTTTACTGTACAAAACTTATATTAATAAATTAATAATTAATGTATCAATTGTCAAGAATTAAAAATTGAAAATTCGTAATAAATAATTTAATAAATTAGTACATTGACTGGCTTTTACCTGTCTATATGCAGAGAAACTTTTGGTTTATTCCTTTCTTTGATGAAAAATTACATTTGCTCTGCGTTCTTTGAACAACTTTAGCCATAATATTTTATATTTGATCTCACTGCGACAACCTGGGATAAAACCTGGTTTTGTCCCTGTTTCTGGAGTGAGATCAGGCAGAATCATATACATTGCCTTCCCACAGACATTCATTCTCCACCAAGCTCAGCAGCATCCTGAGATCTCTCTTTGGTGTTACTGAGGGGGACTCTGTTACAGTTTTCTCCATCATTTCTCAGGAGATGCCACTGCTCTGGAGTGTCTGCAGGATGTCCACTGTGATGTGTTACAAATTCATTCCTGCGTTAGTGGATTCTGAATGCAAGAGTGTCTATGGATAAATTATTTTCAAGTCAGAATTCTCTGACTTGAAACCTACCCTTCTAATGCGGTTAGAAATTCTGTTTGTTCTCTGCACAGTGTTGAAACACTCCAGGACACACTCTGTGGCCTCATCCCAGTGACAGTACCCATTCCTCCGCTATATAGTCCCTTTTCTCCCTCTCTGCTTTTACTGAGAGAGCAGGAAAACAACGATGGGAGTTCTGGCTCGCTACCTAAGGATGGATTGCTTGACAAACATCCATTTCACATGTGAATGCCTTTGCCTTCTTGCAATTCTATCTGTAGAATCTTCTATGAACTTTCCATCCTCCACATACTCTCCAGTACCTACCAAATTACTCACCTGCTTCTTCGATATGTCACAGCATTTCTCAGCTTTTTATGCCAGGGCATCAGAAGCTGTAGCGCGTGTCAGCTTTCAGTTCTGTGATTTCTGCTGGAGTTTCTCATTTTCACCTTCATTTCTTTCTTCATCTGTCTGTTGTACTTTTCACATCCTCTTTCAAGGCCTCATTCGGCTCTGCTATAGCCATAGTTGGTATCTGTCAAACCCTGGACAACTGCAGCTGTGCTTTATTCTTGTAAATACTCTGTTGTAAAAAAAAAAAAATCAAGAAAAGAAACCCCCAAAACCACACAAAAATATTTAGGGATTTCCAGCACCTGTTTCGAATACATTCTGATTCATTTGCATAGCCACCTTTTTGAAGGATTCAATGCCAGCTGCTGCCAAATACTTACCTACGCATCTTCTCAGAACACCTAGTATCCTTTATCTCTTACCTACTGCTCCCACTAACTCTAACTCACGTTTTCAAGATCAGTAAGAGCTTAGCCTGCGGGCTGGCTGCAAATAGCGCTGTATTTGTCCCTCTGGGATCATCAGTTTCTTGACCTCCTTGAATCTTGCTAGTTTTATAAACTCTCCCAAAATCCCTTCCTACATCAACAGTACTAATGTCTGTCTTTTTTTTTTAACTCTTTTAGGTCCCATTAATTTTGTTCAGTTCTGATTACAGGCTTTTCTAGCAGAAGATACATTAGGGTTTTCCAGTGGCAGTAGCATTCTCACTTGGTGGTCCAATTTAGCTTTTTCCCCTTCTTTTATGATATACTGTTCCCTCTCACTTGCTGCAATTGCATTCAGATTAATTGATCCTTGAACACAAATGGTCTCTTTGTATTGCATTTCCCAGTGACCTATGAGGTTTCCCCCAGCAGAGATGGATTTCCAGCTGTTTGCAAATGTTGTAAAGAGCTGCTAAACAAAAAGAATTCAAGAGTCCAGCATTATCTGGAGAGAATCACCTGTCTCAAGTGAAGAGGCAAATAGAGACATTTCCCAGGAAGTAAAACACTCACTGTGGTCAATAGGAAAGCAGAGCACTTCATCTATAATTTACCAGAAGTCAATCTTGCAACTAACATTCTGCCTAAAGTATCTGCTGAATTTAACCTGAGGTCAACATGACACAGGGAAGATGCCTTCTGAACATCTTCCTGATGAGTGAGGATGGATGGATGGATGGATGGATGGATGGATGGATGGATGGATGGATGGATGGAGAAAACGGCAAAAGTAGAAACAAACATGGAAGATAATGGGGAAAAAAAACAGGTATCAATAGGATGTTGGAAGAGAATAAAGTGCTAGTGAGATGTGTATCCTGTCCTCTTCCCTAAAAACTCATCTTCCTCTGAACTCTGCTAGCTGCTCTTGCTTTTATGCCTGGTTTATTACCCTCCTTAGGCTTTGCTCCTCCCATTCTGTTCCCTGTATGATCCTGTCTGTGCTGCAACACTCATAGTCTGTCCTGCTATTCTGCCAGCTCATCCTGCCTCTGAGCAGTAAGACCCTTCCTCCTTTGCCTGTATTAATTCCCTGTCTCTCATCAGCACATCCAAGCCCATGACATTTCCCATTCTTTCCACAAGTCTTTTTCTCTCTTTGAAAAGGCCTTTTGAGGACCACAAATATGCTTCTTCCCAACCCCTTCTCTTCACCAAGACACATACTCTTTTCCCATTTTTAGCTGATTGCTACTTTTATGCAAACCACTCCAGCTTCAGTTCTTCCATCTTAAAATTACTTGCTGTCTTCTTCCATTTCCTGAATACTTCACTCTCCTACCCAACCATCTTGCTCATACTTCCCCTCCCTCAGGCCCCATTTCCTCTTCCAAACCCAGCCCCAGATTCTCCTTCCTACAGCTCCCTTTCTCCTCTCTTTTCTGAGGTCTCCTCCAAGGCCTGCTCTCACCACCCTTTCTCCCAGTCCTTTTTCTCACTGCCAAACCCATAATTACACCTGCAAATCCCATCTTGCTTTAGCTCGCTAAGCCCTTCCTCACTCAGCTCTCTTCAAGCCTTTTCCTGGTGCAGGGCCAGTCAGGACATTTAGTAGCTCATATTGAGAAGCATCAACTTCATCAATCTCAAAAGGACGTTGACAAAGGCTTCTCAAAGGGTGAGTCGTGGTTTCTCTGCCACTATTTTATCTCTACCTACTCTAGGACAGCTCATTTAACAGGCAAGCAATGTACCAGGGGATTTGCTCTACTGACACCAACAGAGCAGTAAGGCTCAACTAACAGACAAAGAAGGTATTATGATGGTAATATCAGCTCAATACAGCATTTTGCAGCGCTTTTTCTTTTGGTTTAGAAACCCCATATGTTCTAATAGCATTGAATGCCCCGTGTGTTTTGTTTGTCTTGATTCGTCTCTAAGCCCCTCCAGCCAAACTGTGAACTTTGTGCTTCAACAAACCACACCAAGTGGGTTACTAAAAGCCAATTCTGCTTAAACTTACATATTGCCACAGCAGTTACCAAGGACCTTGCACTAGTTGAGTCAACAGGCTCTGAATTTTATGGTCGGACAAAGACAACAATCAAAGCACACCAGCAAGAGAAGGCAGTGCGCCGATAGAAGCTATGGAGGATGCTTGGATGACTCGCTGTCTATATTCAGGAGAAAAAGGATTCACAACTCAAAACCAAAATCTGGTAAAAAAATTCCTAATTGAGTCGATGAAAACAGACTACTTCTTTCTACTGATCTAATAGCATTCATGTGCGGTGTCTGTTCAACCGAGAGGTTTCATCCAGCTGTGCTCTGTGTGTGCACAAGTACAGGTCTTACCTGTTTGAAGTGATGGAGCAGAACCTGGTGCTCACGGAACACACCACTAACAGCTACAAGTCAAACCCCAGGATGATTACTGGATTCACAGACAAGCTGAAACAGGATCAATAACTTCCGACTTACACACTGCAAGGGAAGCTGGCTGGACTGCAATAAAATTTTTCTTTTCTTGTGACGAGTGCAACCAAGTGAATTTGCCGATCCATGATGTCCTCGTTTTGCATGGAGCTTTGAGATGCCATTTTTACAGCCAGACAGGACCAAGATGATCCACGACTGTGACTCTGAGGATGGAAGATCAGTCTGTGGGCCACATTTCCAATGGGGTCAATACAGTACAGTCAAATTAAGGCAGTGGACGGGAAATGGGGCTACCAGATCTCAATTCCAAGTTTGCCTAAGGCCAAAATCATACAGCCGAGGAGGTGAGGAGGATTTAGCAACACTAAATGCATCTTTTTCTCCTAAGAAAAGTAACTTAGCACCATCTAGGTTTACCTAGCTTTGGAGCTATAGCCTCTTGTTGCTAATGATTTCTGGTCACATGCCAGTGGTATCAGTCACAAGGACCTTGCTTCAAGGGGAAATTAATTCTCCTCTGGACTCTGCTGCTGGAGGCTGCATATTCCCTGAGTCCCCTTCACATTGCTCCTTGCTCTTCTAATCTCTCCCCAGCCATGAGCTCTTTCAGTTTTCTCTGAAGCTCTGCTGATTCAGAGTATCAATGCAGAGGGAGGAATATCTCCCTGGGGAGAAGAGCCAGCTTCCAGTTTGGAAACAGCTTATTTTCAGATGTCCGTCTTCTTTCCTCATGAGGCAGAAGAATACCTTTTTTTTTCTTTTTTTCCTGTCAGGAAATAAGCAGTAATAAATAATCAAATTAATCCTTGTCCTACCTGAACCTTCTTGCAAAACACAGTGAACTGCTGCCTCTCAGGGACTGAAATCAATGGCAGACTTGTATTTCAAGTAATACTGTAAATGTTAATTCTCTTACAGGTTTTTTATGTGTTGAAAAAGAAATAAAACAACCTTGAGATTTAGGATTTTGATTTCTATTTTCAAAAACAGCTTTTTCACAGAAACCCACCCGAGTGCCAGAACTAACAATTAGAACAATGCTTGAAGTCAGCGATATCTCTTTGGAGAAAAATTATATCCAAGTTGCTGTTGCACAGGGAGTTTATAGCTAGCATTCTTTCCTTTACACTTTTTTTTTTGTTCTCCATTTAATTGATTTTCCAGATTTCCCAGTTTTTCAGTCCATCCTTCTCAGGAAAACTGTTCTCTTAAACACACATCCTGAAGATTCTAATGTGAGCCTCTTCACTGGGTCTTGCTTCAAAACCAGGGACTCCTCTCACACAAAATAATTACAGGTGAGGCTGCTCTTTTTTAACCCAACAGAAAACCACAAGTATGAGGAATTACAGGTAAGCCAGCACCACTCCTCCATCTAACACACCCCCTTACAAAACATCCAGAAGGTATTGCATAGCCCCAGCCAGCCCGACTCTACAAATTGAAATATTTTTCTCACAGGTCTCAGAGGACTGACTTTCTGTGCTAAGTCTGCATCAGGTACAATCCCTGTCTACAAAAAAAAAAAAAAGAGAGAGAGGGGGGAAAGGAAACCACAAGTAAAAAAATCTCCCCATCTCCATGTCTTCATGAGGTGTCCTCACCTCATGCATTGACTTTCTCAGGGCTGGAGGAAATAAAAGAGGGCACCAAGGTGGCCTGGTGACCTGCTGCCTTTCCCTTCAGTGCAGTTTTGGCACGAGAAACGCCCTTTCACCAAACAAGGGTTGAGAGAAATGTGTCCAAGTGTTGCTTAGCCAGGGCTTGACTGACTGAAGAGTTGATGAACCTCTCCTTCACCTTCCAAGCCCTCTCCTGGCTGCTGGGCCTTTGGAAGAAAAGGGGTCTCTGGCATAGCTGGCCAACGTTAGCCACAGGTGGAAGGCACAGCTGACCACAATCCATGGGGTGATGTCTGGCGGTCACAAGCCAGTAAGGAAGCACCCAGCAGATGGTGTGAAAGAAGCAGAAGCCTGAAGGAAAGGAGTGGACTCGATCTTGGAGAAACAGAAGGGCAGGGAACTTAGAAATCCTTGATGCCATACACAGTCACTTTATGGACTGGAAATGTATTAAGAGGAAATGTATCTTTAGTAATGAATAAATATATAGGTCACATATATATTTAGAAGGATGTAATGCCAATTTCCCAGCCAAGACAAATGGTTCCCCCTGCATTCCCCTTTAGCTTGGCCTGGGTGACAGTCAGAAACCATTTTTACATCCTTTTCCTCTGCCAAATTATAGCTTCAATTTCTCTTGATTTTCATCAGAGTCAGAAAGAGGTTGTGATGGCTCCTAAGAGTTCATAGCCTTCCCCGCATCCTGCCCACACTCACTGCCCAATTCTGCTCTTTCCTCAGTTGAACAAGAAGGTTGTCATACTTCAAGAACAGAAACTCTTACAAAAAAGCACGCTAACTGCAGTCCTCAGTGTACAAAATATAAGCCTTTACTTATTCTCTAAGCTTTCCCACTGCATAAACCTGGACTGCGATGGTAGTCAAAGACAACTATGTAAACACCTCACTGTCCAGCTCCACGCTCAGCTCCTCACCAGGCCCAAATTAATTGTCATGTCTCAGTTCTGTTTTGCATCAGAAGACCTCTTTATAGTGTTGAAGAGATCTTGGAATAAGTGCCAGGAGTGGTTAGGAGGGCATGCAAGAAAGTCATACTTCACTTATGGTGCTGCCTTTTCCATGTGCCATGCTACAGGGACACATTCCATTTTCTCAGACAAGTATTTCCATGCATTGGCTGTCAGCATGTCCAGATGCCTCTCACAGAACCTCCCAAGCTCTACAGCTTTTCCTCTGGAGTCAGTGGAAATATCCCAAATACACCAGACCCCAATACCTCGCTATGGGGTTCAGGGACACAGGGAACAACACGATGGGGTCAAAATTCAGAGCTCAGGCTATCCCTGAACAGACTCTTCTAAAGAGTTTTCCATCTTTTTGCACAGCTGGATAGCAACACAGTTCAAACAGACACTAGACACATCACTGGCTACTATAACGAACTAATTCCTCACTGCTTTATTCCCTGCACTGTTTGTACCATCCAATATCTCAATAAAAATACTATTCTGCTGTTTACTTCCCAAAACTGTGAGAAACCAAGTGCTGAAGTACCAGAAAACAGTTTCCTGACTGAATTTATTACAGCAGAACTATAAATCACATTTCCAAATAGGGTCGTTTGAAAATACTGGGGGGTATTTATTTAAAACATGAGAAAAAACAGAGCTCGGTGAAGTGCAAGTATAAAAATAGAAATTGGAGTTTAAAGTATTTGACAAAACTATGTTAAGCAAACAGTGACCCAGGAGCCACAAATATTGAAGGAAAAGCTCTTGATGGTCCTGGCAAGATGAAGTTGAGGACATTTATGGGGACGAGGGAACATCTACCCCTCCTTCCCCCACCCCAAGAGAAACCAAGACAAAAAACAAAAAGCACAAAACACAAAACAATGGAGAAGAGCAAAAATCTGTGTGCAATTTCTGTTTAAAAAATCCTGTTCCCTTAAAACTCTGTTATTGATGGTTCGGACAGAGTCCTTGTTGCACACAACAGAACAGACTAAATACATTTAAGCTCATGGGGAATCATGTACTAGTATTGCCTACTCCAGTCACAGTCCTTCACTGAAGAGTGAAACATGTCCTCCTGACAGGGATGGGCACAGCTACAACATGGTTCAGGCAGGGACTGAAGGCCCCAGGCTGCGCCAAGACACATCCCGTGGGCCCTTGGCAAGAGACGGTGGGGGTGGAGGTCCCAGTGGAGGCCAGTTCCAGCCACTGAGGACCATGAGCACCCCCAGGGTCCTGACAGAAGCAGGCTTGTACTGCTTATATGATGTCCTTGGGACATTTATGGTTCACCTCTTTGGCGGCTGAAAATTGGGCCAGACAGACCTTCTCTCTGATAGAGCACTGTTGTTCTCAGGCTCTGGTGTTTTAGTCTGCCTTTCCAAGGGACACAGGTCAGGCATTTCTAAAAGTGAGTACAGGGAAAGAAAATATCCATGGGGAAATGAACAGGTATTGCTCACCCCAAAAGATTTGCAATCATTTAGATAAGGAGCACATCCTGCTTCAGAATGAGGGCTCGATCTTTGAGCCCCACTAGTGTCAGAGGTGTGGGGTTTTGCCATCCTGTGGAAACCCAGCTCAGCCAGATGAACACAGAAGACTTTCAGGAACCGCAATTCACACATCTGCTGTTTGCAAATCTGTCCAGCTGGTCAAATTATCCCAGGACAATCCACAGCTCCCACCCCCATCAGAAGGTTCATGTCTCCTTCCAACAGGGTGACAGAGCCAATGCCTACGATGGGACATGACGGCCCATTCACACCCTTCTGCTAGTGCAGGGCTGGGAAAAAATGTCATTAGAGATATCTTCAGCATGTACTGGTAGGGAAAGGAGGAGGTAGGAAGAAGAATGCACTAGACAGGACTAGATCAGTTGGAAGGGCTCTACAACAACCATCTAGGCCAGCTGCCTGACCACTTCAGGGCTGACCAAAGTTTAAGCATGGTATTAAGGGCATTGTCCAAATGCCTCTTAAACACTGGCAGGCCTGGGGCATCAACCACCTCTCCAGGAAACCTGTTCCAGGGTTTGACCACTCTCTCCGTAAAGAAATGTTTCCTCATGTCAAGCACGAACCTCCCCTGATAGTCCCAGAACTTAGAGCCATTCCCACATGTCCTGGCACTGGGTACCAGGGAGAAGAGACCAGCACCTCCCTCTTCACTTCCCCTCCTCAGGAAGCTGTAGAGAGCAGGGAGGTCACCCCTCAGCCTCCTGCTCTCCAAACTAGACAAACCCAGAGTCCTCAGTTGCTCCTCAGCGGACATGTCTGCCAGCCCCTTCACCAGCTTTGTTGTCCTCCTCTGGACATGCTCAAATACCAAAATGATCATCTTTTTAAAAATATATTTTTCAAGTACCAAAGTAATTGTATATTGATATCAAAGTGATTTAAAACTCTGAGAATTTGGAAGCAAGTCATCAAGGCTAGTCAGCTCAATTTAAACAGCAGGCTTTAATCCTGTTGAATATATACTTTGCATCTATTTTTGAAACCACAGTTGAACAGCATCTGTGAGTAACTACTGATAACACCACTTTTGTGCAAAAATTACATTTCACTTTTACTTATCTTCTGCTACTCAGGAAGATATAATACAAGGACACAAATGCTCATAAAACCTATAGTGTATGCACTCAGATCCCCATTGATAACATTTATTATCTTATAAAAAATGGCATTTCTTACTGACTTCACTCATTACTTGCTTTGGATGGCAGATGGACTATTCAATTTCATAAATTCAGTAATTTAAAACTGTTGGATGTACTGAATAGAGAAGAAAAAGAGTAAATTTACCCTTAAAATATGCTGTATTTAAAACCAGCTTAATACAGAAGATGTATAATCTGGGGTTTGAGCCTAAAGATTTTAAAATGGTTAGAGAGCCCCTCATGCCTGGTTTGTAAGCACAGACCCAAAGAACCACACAAGTACTTCTGCTTTTTAAACTTCCAGCTATTTTGTCTGCTATTGCTTAGTTATTCTTCAGAAGGAACTATACTGAAATAAATTCAGTAAAATGAAAAAAAAAAGTATTTATGAGGAGTTAGGGCTATAGCAAACTATTTTAGCAATTCAGAAAATATTGACCCAACTCATTCTGCTAAGAGCTTCACATAGTTTCAGCAACTTTATCTGAAACCTAGGTGGAAAATATGCATGCTTTTTTGTGGTTTTATCACATTATTTGTTTTTTTTTACTTATGTAATAACTACAGGCGTGCCATTTTCATTCCAAATGCAATTTTATCTAGATCCAGGTTTTAAGTTTTTATTATGTTTTGGGGGATTTTAAAAATTAAAATCTGATTTATTTCATTTAACTTTTTTATCTACCATCCCTGAAATACAAACATTGTGCTGGCTCAGAAAAATGAAATCTCACATGGTGTTGCTCAATCCTAGAAAAGCATCCTTCAATTTCCAAATGGAGCTGTTTCCTATTTTCTGTTTCATTAAATAAGAACATTTTCTCGCAGAGTCACAGAGTCTACACCGAATAGCAAAAACACTGGCCTGTGAAATGTTTGCTCCAACAGACTTGGAGTGATAGGAGAAAAAAGAAAAAAAACTAGCTCTGTTCTGATTGAGGTAAAGCATTACTTTGGGTTTTTCAGCTCTTCATCACTATTCAAACTCACTGTGTCCACAAAAATTGGTCAGAATGTCTGCTTTCTCTCGGTTTGGATGAGAATCAATTCTGGCACCACAAAATAGAATTACCTTCCTGCCAGCTCTGTCCCTGACGTGCTCAGGTTGGCTTTTATTCACTGGGCATTTATCCTGCGACAGCCAGATGAACTACGTGGTTCTACTTCTGTATCTGCACACTTCCACTGAACACCTCCCTTGAATATCTCCCACTCCTTGATGCTCCTGGGAGTAATTTTGTTGCATCATTCAATCAACAGATGTCCCTCCAGCTTTGCTTTTCCCTTTTGCTGGGTGGGGTTAATGGCACAGCTTTTCTGAGGGTCTTAAACAGAATTAAAATAGGTAAGTACCCACTCAAGAGGGTCTCCATTGTTTTGCACTTCGAAGGAAGTGGGTGAGATGTGGTACATTTTGATACGGTTGCCCCTGGTATTCTTTTGCACAGATAGATGAGAATTACTACATGAGGATTAAGGTATGAAGACTGTTTGCTTTGGTCTGAATGAACTAAACAGTCAAAAAGAGAATAGCTGCAAAACATCATTTAAAACAAATCCCTGACGTGAATGGCTAAAAGCAGACAGGCAAATTAAACTGTGATTATTTAATGCATTGCGAATCAGTGGCATATGTTCATGGGACAGTCTGAGTTGTTGAGAGATTGTAGTTTGTGTCCTGAATTTCCAAAAGATCAGAGCTGCGTTGATAGCAAGACATTACACAGCCAGTAATAACTCCCTGTCAATGATTTACTGCAGTTTGCTGCCCAATAAACAAGCCAAAACGTACTCAGTGACTTCACATTATGAGTGACATCTTATTATAAGCTGTTGCAAATGAAATACCAATGCACAGAAAAATCCTTTCAGCTACATACGCAGAGGATACATCAAGCTTGTAGGGTATTTTCCTGATGTGACTAAAAGTAGAGGTAAAAATTTCCCTACCCTTTCTTTAATGGAATGATTTCCTTTTCCCTCTTTTATCCTTTTCCCTTTAAATAGCTATGCTGTAATAACTCCTCACTCTCCAGAACAACTGGTCACAGCTTTGTATCAGGGCTGGCAAATTGAATCTGTACAAAACGCACAAGAAGAGAGGAGAAAAATCTAAACACAGCGGAGTAAGAAAATAGTCAAGGTTCACATTCAGTACTTCGTAGTATTTGTGGTGCTACAGATGAAGCTCTAATTTAAATTTTACTTGCAAAAACTAGATGCTTACTCAATGGAGTTGTTAGAGTGTAGGACTTACCTGACACCACAGCATGGCCATCCAAACCCACATAGCCAGTCAAGGCACAGCTTCTTCCTTCAAAGAATGACTTTAGCAGAGCCATCAGAAAGAGAAGGTATAAATCCTGCTGTTCAAAGGGTGGTAAGCAGAAGTCAAAGTGACTGTGACCAGCCCAGTCTCATACTGGGTCCAGCGCATCAGCCCATGTGGGTATTTCCAAGTTCTCCAGTCTAGGCTTTCCAAATCCAGAAGAGAAGCTGTTACAACTGCAGATCACCTGATAGGAGCTTAGCAGGCAGCAAATAGAGGGCACAGTGCCCAGGTGAAACCCTGCTCCTGGGTGGGTTTCCACCATTCTCCTTGCTTTCATAGTGAGGCTTGACTCCTCGTCACAGCACCAGAAAGTGAAGGTGGTGCTGGACCTCACATTGTGCCACTCCTCCATCTCACCTCCTTTCCCCGAGTCAGGTAGTGCTGTAGGCTAGCAAGGAGGAACACTTCAAGGTGGCTGCTAAAAGGAACATGGCTCTTTGTTAGACTTCAAAAGAAAGCAACATACATCTGAGGAAGGCATATATGAGGAACCTCAATGTCGACAAGGGGCAAAGGGAGCCATCCTCTATCAGGTTTCCTTTTGTAATTGATGTCAGTCACCCTCATGGACACTTGCCCCCTTCAAAAACACCTCTGGCAGGACATCAAGG
>JAVSBS010004874.1:4840-15715 GCA_033124195.1 Coracias cyanogaster | reverse complement strand
ATATTCCTGTGGGTTGAGGGAACCTCCGCTAACTTCTAATGGAAGATTGAGTTAGAAGGAGGTTCTTCACCCAGAGGGTGGTGGAGCGCTGGAATAGGCTCCCCGGGGAAGCGGTAAGGGCACCAAAGCTGGCAGTATTCAAGAAACATTTGGACAAAGCCCTCAGACACATGGTGTAAGGGTTGTCAGGCACTGGAGCAGGCTGTCCAGGGAGGTGGTTGAATCACTATCCCTGGAGACATTTAAAGGACATGAAGATGTGGGGCCGGGGGACAGAGCTCAGTGGTGGACAGAGCAGAGTTCGGTTAGTGGTGGGACTCGATGATCTTGAAGGTCTATCCAACCAAAATGATTCTGCGGCTGTGAGTCTAGAGCTGGGTGAGAGCTCATTGCTGCATTTGTAAAAATACTGCAAATTTTACAAATATAATGAAATGCCTTTCATGGATTCTATCAGTCTGTTAGAAGAACATTGACAGTTAACATTTAAAAACTGGTTTGTTAGTTTTCAAATCTTAAGCTCGCAATTCAGATTCCAACACCACTGTCCCAGCGGCCGGTCACAATAAATGTTCCCCAGGGCTCAGTTTTGGGGCCTGTCTTGCTTAAGATCTTTATCAATGGTCTGGATGAGAGGATCAAATACACCCTCAGTGAGTTTGCTGATGATACCAAATTAAGCAGGAATGTTGATCTGCTTGAGCATGGGGAGGCTCTGCAGAGGGATCTGGCCAGGCTGGATTCATGGGCCATGATCAGTTGTATGAGGTTTAACAAGGCCAGGTGCCAGGTCCTGCACTTTGATCACAACAGCCCCCTGCAACGCTACAGGCTTGGGGAAGAGTGGCTGGAAGGTGCCTGGCAGAAAAGGACCTGGGGGTGCTGGTGGACAGCCAGCTGAACACGAGCCAGCAGTGCCCAGGTGGCCAAGAAGGTCAATGGCATCCTGGCCTGTGTCGAAAACAGCGTGTCCAGAAGAAGTAGTGATGTGATTGTGTTCACCTGTACTCAGCACTGGTGAGACCACAGCTTGAGTATTGTCTTCAGTTTTGGGCACCACAGTATAAGAAAGACATTGAGGTGCTGGAGCGGGTCCGGAGAAGGGCAACCAAGCTGGTGAGGGGTCTGGAAAATATGTCTTATGAAGAGCAGCTGAGGGAACTGGGATTGTTTAGTCTGGAGAAGGGAAGGCTGAGGGGAGACCTTATTGCTCTCTACAACTACCCAAAAGGAGATTGTAGTGAGGTGCTTGTTGGTCTTTTCTCCCAAGTAACTAGCAATAGGATGAGAGGAAATGGGCCTAAGCTGTACCAGGGGAGGTTTAGGTTGGACATTTCAAAAGGTTTCTTCCTGAAAGAGTGGTCAAGCCCTGGAACAGGCTGCTCAGGGAAGTGGAGGTGTTCAAAAAATGTGTAGATATGGCACTCTGGGACATGGTTTAGTGGTCATGGTAGTGTTGCATTGATGGTAGGACTTGATGATCTTAGAGGTCTTTTCCAACCATTATGATGCTATGATTTGAAAATGGCAACAATTGTCTTTAAAAATAAAACCAACAGATTCTGCAATGGAAATAAAGCTCTGCTCTTTCCCAAACAGTGTGGTGCTTTGCATCACCATTCCCCAAAACCCAATGCAAACCTGCCAGCCGTGTGTAACTCCGTGGCCGAAGGGACTCCTTTGAAGAGCAGGAGTTAACAGGGAGCACAAGCAGACAACACGTGCCTGTCCTCCACCCCTCTAACAAAGCAAAGCTGAAAACACATAAATTCTTTTTGGATGTTGCCTTCCCATGTAAGCAACTTCTTCCTCTAATTCGCAGTGATTCAAAGCAAGGTAGCGTGTAAGGTTTTATGTAAAAATTCTGAAAAATCTAAACTCTCTCTAATTATATCTTAACCTTTCTTGCACATTTTAACATGATTACACTCATGTAGCATCTCTGTGAGGTCATTTTATGAAATAAGATACAGTGTTGAACCCTACACCCGCAAGTACACATTTCTTTAACTGATTATATTGCATCATTTATTCTATTACAGCCCCCAACAGAAATTCAGAGCATCAGTGGTGCATTGTACTGTGTTTCAAACGTGATCTTTTTGCAGATGGTGCATCCTTTTGAGTGCGGATATGAACACTTATGACAAACAACTCTATGGATGTCGTCTTCTGATTATCATCCCTAATACATGTGCTCATTATATTGCATGTTATTCATCTCTGTAAGTCTCTCCAAGCTGTTCTTAATTTCCTGCAGTTGCTAATCAGGATATACGAGTTAAATACTTCATCTGGTCAGGCAGCACATGGTTTTCTTCTTTCCAGAAGTTCCTCTTGCCTGTCAAGAAGTCTTTATTTCACCTGCCTTCTGAGCCTTGCACATGCTTCCTCCTCTGTGGAAGTGTAAGTGATTTCACAAATAGGATGCAACTGAAGAAAATGGAGCATTTGACCTAAAACCAAATGAAAATATGAAGCCTAAGTGCACTTGTGCCTGTTCCAGCGCTAGCACTGCTGGGGTTTCTCCACCACATGCTGTATTCTCCACGTTTAACAAAAACTCAGCTTGCAAGCGCTCTATGTACAAGAGTTGTTCCACTTTGAAAATATCCCGGATCAGAAAGGCTGCAGAATTTCTGCAAATCCATGTAAATGCTGACTGAGAGAGGGAATAGTACTCGTTTAGTTGTTACTCACAGCCAGTCCCTGCGCAAGCTGTATGCTCTGCAGGATGCTGCTGTTCTTGATCTGTGTGTACAACACCTACTACACAGGGACCTGTTACAGCCCTGAAATTCCGCAGTTACACAAGTGGTAAAGAGAAAGAGACAGATTCTCTGCCTCCAGTACTTAGATTTTAGACACAAACTATATTTCAGGCGTATAGTATGCAGCATGATAAAAGATAAACTCAGTTTAAAAGTGCCTAATATATTTACAATGGGTTATTTTTAAAAGTTTCATCAAATAAATATATTTAAAATAGATGTGTGAGGGGTAAGAGGCACAGAATTGTAACCCTAGGGAATAAAATGAGAAGGCATTGCAAGAGAGCGCAATAGGTGTATTTAGAAGATAAGCTTAAGAGATGCATAAACAGAAAACAGGAAGCTAGCAAAGGGTATTGGGAACAAGGATTTATGGAGGCGCAGAGCTGTGCTAGGTCTGAATGGGAACATGAGAAATTTTGTCTTCGTGAAGAGGATGAAAAGACACTCGTGGAGAAATACTGAAGAAAAAAGCCATCAAGTCACTGTAGGACTGAAAGATTAGATCCCAAGTTTATTTAAGGAAACGAAACCACTTCCGTTGTGAACTATATTGGTAGCAGACTGGAACAGGATGAAGACAAAGGGAGCTATTACACGCAATGTAGAAATATATGTGACACAATTTGAAAATGTAATTGAGCAGAGCCTAATAATAAATTATCACTATAAAGTCTATGAGAAGCACGTAGATGAAGTTTGCTGTTTCTTGCTAGAAGATAATCACTACAATACAGAGGTCATTGCTTACAAGTTCTAAGTGTAGGAGAAGTCATTTTAGGTCAATAGAGCTAGTCTATGTTTTCATTGTAACACAGGGATGTTTCTTCCTTCATATGCTAATGCAAACAGCAGAGTTTTGACAGCAGTGTCATAACTGTCAATTGCAAAACAGAACCACAGAATCATTGTGGTTGGAAAGGACTTCCAGGGTCATCAAGTCCAAACTCCAACTTCTCTTTCATTTGGACTTCATAATTCAACAATGGAACCACCTAACAGAGGCAAAATAAAGTATTGTGAGCTGAAATATGAGTTTACATAATTGAATTTGGTCTTAAAGCAGACAAGTTGCTCAGCTGTAGGAAAAAGACAAATGTTCAGCGTTGCACCTTCTTGCAAAATACTGACTGCTTCTGCAAACGCTGAGATCTCTCGACTGTCACAGAGAGCTATTTCATTATCAATACTGTCTGCCTTCTCCTTGACCAAAGCTACAAACTTCTTTTTAAAGATCCTGTATGTTTGCTTTTTTTTAATGCTGACTTCACACAGTGCCAACACAGTACAGTGTTACTTTCTTACTGTTTCAAAGCCCATGGATTTTTATAGCAAACGCCTGTGGTGTGGGTCTGCAATAGCAGTGAAGGGCCATGTAGCCCGAATAAGTAGTATTCTATAGCATTCACGTTTTAGTTAGTAACCACAATAATTAATGACACAAGAGCAGATTTTCAAAGGTGTTAAAGATGCAGTTGGGACCATAACATGATTCTGCAAAAGCAAGTCAGATGCCTGGCTCCCGGGGCTTTCAGTGGGTCTCTCAAAGCTACCCAATTTCAGTACGTTTCTCTCACAGGTGCTCGCCTGCAGCTTTAAACCTGCAAATATATTTGGATATCTGAATCTTAGAATGTATGCACTTAAAATTAAAGTGTGATACAGCTTTTAAAGGATGAGTGTTTTAAGTAGTGTCGTGGTTTCTAGAGTTTCACAAAGTGAATGTCACTGAAAGGAATTTTAGAAAACCTGCAAGTGTCATAGATCCACCATTCAACAGTGACTCAGTAAAAGAGTATTTTGTTATTTTAAGGATTGGGCAATTAATTAAATGGCTTATTAAATACTTAAATAATTATGGAATAATTAGGCCTGGGATTAAAATACAGTCAATTATTGTCCAGCCATGTTACCAAGTCAACATTACCACAATTTCTAGATTGTCCATACATTTAACTTATACTAACTAAATAGTACTGCAAAGTTGTGGTGAATGGTACAACTTGTACAGCAAATGAAATGCATTAGCTGTGGGCGCTGATACGCTGCAATTCTTTTGTGTGGTAGATACTTTGTAAGTTAAGTATGATCCATTTAGAGCCTGTTCTTATGACAGCTTATGCTGGTGAGTAATTTTACCTGCTGAGACTTGCACAGACTAGACATGAGCAAAGCTTTCCTCTTATATAAATGTTTTCAAAGTCATGTTCTAATATGTTACTTTTTCATATGTAAATATATTGATTTGTAGCTCAGAATTATTTATACTTTTCAGCACATTGCAATGCTCTGTTCCAAATTGTTCAAGTTTTCAATAAGAATAATTAAGTATACTAAATGAGCCTAAGTAGTGAAACAATTTTCTTGTAAGTCCACATGTAATGAAGTCTTTCCTCAGAAATTATAATCAAATGAAGGACTATATATTTCCAATTTCGTATTTAGAACTATGGCATAACAAAAAAAAAGGATGAAAAGCATATATAAAAGTATAACTACAAATTAAATACACTTGGGGATTAGAGATATATTTGTTCTAGACTCAGTTTGCTTCCATTTTTCCTTTAACTTTACTGACACAGTTTAAGATAGAAAATGTTGCGGAACGGGGAAATCAGATATAGATCTTTAGAAAGGACTTAAGTGAAGTTATTTAGCACTTGGCTAAGATACGTTTTATGTATATTTTAGAAATTCTCTTGCAGCTAGTTTAGCTATTACATATAAAAATATAACCATTTACATTTTTTATGGCTTTTGCAGTCATGGAATCATAGAACACTTTTAGGCTAGAAGGGACTTTTGGTGGCTCCAAAGCCTGGCTTGAAGCAAGGCTAAAAAGTTCAGTCAGGTTGCTCAGGACCTTAACTCACAGAGTTGTGAATACTTTCAAGGAGGTGATTTCACTATCTCCGTGCTCAAAAGCACTGAAGCATTTTTGACTTGAGTCAAAGTGGAATTTTCCTTGCTGCAGCCTATGTCTCCTCTGAGAATAGTCTGATTCCAGAATATTTCTGTAGCACTATAGAAAGCATTCTGTGATAGGATTTATATAAAATAAGCTGTACTCAATAAACATGCATGATTATAACCTCTAAGACATAGACACCCAGACATTTTAATAAGTTAATACAGGAAAAGCAAAATATTTTGAAAATAAGTATGTACAGATTCTTCTTCAGATTCATACATTGTTGACACAGAGTAGTCTTCAGTCCTAGGCCATAAAATAATATTTAATTTTGTCGTGTTCCTGCTTACATAGTGGGCATCTTTCTTAGTACTATGTGGTGTTAGATGAATTGTGAGGAATTCCTCAGTTGAAAAGTAGTATCTATATTTTCATTCCATAAAACAGCCTTTCGAGTTTATTCTCTGTCTTTTCTTGAGGCTTTTGTGTACTAGAAGAAGTGTCATGGGCATCCTAAGAGTCCTATAAATGAGTCAGAGACCCACGTTAAAAGCTAGGATGGCTTTTTGTTTCCTTCTGTTATTTCTAGAGGTTGACATTTACCTTTCTAAATATTTGGATAAAACAAAACTTTGAAAAGGAGGAAAAATGATGATTGCAGAGGCACGAAATGTCACACTGCAGTCTTAAGTCACCTACCGTGCTTCCTGCCGCAATAAAGAAGCAATTTGACTGTTTTGTCCCAGCTACATTAAAGAAAATGCCTGTGCTGGGCACTATGGAAACAGCGGGATAGCAGCAGGAAGTTATTTAGCTTAACAGCAAATACAAGGTTTTCAAATTATCCAGCAAATACATAGCTACAGAAAAATCAGTGTTAAATTAATCTTATAAAAATGTAGTTATTCTTGGTTTTCTAAATAAATACTACAGACACCAATTAGGAGAGCTGGAAATGTACAAAAGGAGAAATAAAACATCTGACAGCTCATTTCCTCTGAATGAATCCACTCCATGAATTCGTGCACAACTGTATTATCTGCTCTGAGGGGTAAACAACTGAGGGCTTTACTTTGCTTGCATAGACATTTAAGAATGACTGGAATAAAATGTCCTTTATTACTTGGCTTTGATATCATGCCCACGTAAGAATGAATAACTCTGAATTCCTGATATTTTTTTCTTTTTTAAATAAGTCATTGTTTGGCGATTGTTCCTGTTCTCTTTCTGGGGACATTTCCTAAAATCTCACGCAGAAGAAAAAGGGTACACAAAAGGCGTGTTTCCACATTTTCCAGATGATTTCCATTTGGTAAATGCTGTTTAGACAAGTAAGAATCCTAAACATTAGCTAGTACCAGCTGTTTCTATTCAGCTGGGTAACTGAAAGGAGAAACATTCGCAGATAGTGATTGTCAGATAGGCCTTACAACTTTTGGGGTTTTTTTCATAGCAAAACTCAGTGTCACTCCATCACCCTGGGCTATAAAATGCACCAGATTTAATTAAGATCAGTGGATGTGGAAGCGCACACTGGGAAAGGTTTGCTCGTTTTCAGCTTGCAGAAAGCAGGGTTGTTTCAGTAACGGTTATTTGCTCTGTGCCTCTCTTACCCACTTTCCAACACAGGAAAGAGCCAATCTTAGATTTAGTGCCACTTCCCAACTCTGTTGGCCTGCAAGTCTTCTGGTCAAAGTGGTGGAACAGTTGCATTCATCTTCTTAACTCGGTTCTGTGTACGTTCATGCACCTGCTGGTGAAGAATGGAAGGCAGAAAGACTAATTAAGCTCTTCCACACAATGCCTGCAGAAGGGGCTTTGTTTGTTAAAAATGATGCTGGGAGCCATGCCTGGAGCAGTGTGATCAGAGCTGTGTTTGATAGGCAGCAGGTCAGTTATTTGCTTGACAATATATTTCACTCTGCTTCAACGTCTATTTCTTTTTGATCAGGATGTGTAACTTCACGGTTTGTTATTTTCTGATTAGCATGAACAAGGAAAGACAACAAGACCCCCCCAAACCCCTCTGGTTCAGCAATGGCTTTGAACAACACAGAAATCTACAAATACAGGGAAGGAAAGAATTGCTGCTTTAATCACAGTCTCACCAAGTGGCAAAATGCTAGTGCAGAAGTGGAGACCTGCCAGTCAGTTACTGCTGGGATCTCTCTGAAGGATGGAGATGAGCTGTTCTACAGGGCTTTGCTCCCAGCCTGTGCTGGAAGCGTTGCATGGACAATTCCTGTTTGCCTGCTCTGAAGAATGAAGTTACAACGAAAAACTGATAAATAAATTAAGAAACATTTTGTCTTCCAGTACATACACCTTCCTAGCAAGTGCTCTATCTAGGTCAACTATTTGAATCTCAAGACAATAGTATGTGAAGTGTGAAAATATGGAAAAAACAAGGAATTTTGCATGTTTTGTCAGCTGAGCAGTGACAGTATCACCGGCAATGCCATTTAGAGTTACCTGAGTCCACTAACACAGCAAGGCAGAGTACAGCTCGTAAAGCAGGTATCCCTGAACTCCCAGCTCATCACTCACTCCTTTGTCTCATAGCTGGATAATCTTCAGCATGGGCCTGTATCATTATACTCTTCGATTACCTCCATCCCACAGAAAATGGTGTTTGACTTCCTGCACTCTGCTGACAATCCCTTTGCTAACTTCAGCCCATCATTAGCCTGCAGCGGTGCATACCAAGGCTCCGGCGTAGCAGCTCCACGGCAGCGGCTGTCCAGTGTTGGGAGAGCCAAGCAGCCCACACTGGTGGCCAAGCAGCTCTGCAGCACAGGTTGTGCTCCTGCCCTTCTCCTCTGGGACATGACTGGAGCATCTGCGGAGGGTTGGCGGGGTGCTGGTGGTGCAGGAAGCGTAGGGAGTCCAAGTGTGCAAACAACAGTCACTGCTTATCAGTGGGCGGGCAGTAACCGCCGCTTGTCAGAGCTGACTGACGTGGCTGGTATGGAAGTTCACAGGCACTTACCCTGTGGCATATGTGAGAGGTTTGAACACCGCAGGTACCTCATGCTGGCTTATTGTGAGAGGTAATGCCATTAGTGCATTGAGAGAATATGAAGGTTTGAATGTAAAACCTAAATTTGGTAATTCCAACTCTTATCAGCTTGGTGCACACCCATGTTTGGGTTGCGTATCCCAGATACCAGGTACGTTAAAATGAAAGTATGTCTGTGGCTAATGATCATCACAGAACAAAAAACCTGACCTCCCCCCCCCCCCCCAGTATGTTCTTTGCAGAAGGTTAGGGGTCAAAGAAGCTATTTCTGAAACTGCCAGTCCTGATTCCTCATTCCTGATCCCAACCTGGAAGCAGCCTGGTGGCACTTTGTCCACTGTTCTGCTGCTGCTTCTCCTTCTGGTACTTTGATCTGAGCGAGTCCAAGGTCGGAATATACTTGATTAAATGCCTTTGACATGTGAAGAATATCTTTTTTAATCTTCTGCTTAAGCAGCAATATAAAGCATTGAAGAACTATGGAAAATTTTGCCCAGCTAAGATCTGGATGGCCATCTTGACTTTTCCCCAGATATAATAATCCTTACACATCATCAACGGGATGTGGGGAAAATTAATGACCAAAGTGATAGGTTAAAAGGGACTTGTTTATTAACAGTAGCATTCCTCTTCATTCTTCCCTGCCTCTTTTCTCCCAGGATAACATACGGAAGCATGCAGGGAATAGGCAAGCATTGCCCTGAACCTGGCACTTTTTTCCTTATTATGTGACTGGTTTATATAGTACTTGTGTGTCAGCACTAATATTCCAGCACAAAGGAATTATGAAGAGAAAACCACATATGTGGTTGCATGCCACATGCTTGCTAAGTCCAAAGTCCCAGCGCTAGGTAATTATTTCTTGCATTAATCTGTTCAAACAGAACTATAATAAATCACTAGTTGCATGTTTACCATTTTCCTCTTCATTTGGCATTTATCTTTGCTTGCCTGCTCAGTGAGTTATGAAAGAGAGCAAACACTCTGTGGTTGTCCCTGATTTGACACCACGTGCAAGTGAATTTAGCAGTAGTTTCAGCCAGCGGTATACCAAGACATCAAAAGAAGATTTTCACATGCTGAAATGCCAACTTTTCCACAGAACACATATTACAGGTTCAGCACTGCTACCATTATTTGATGCTGTTGATTTTAATGAGAAGGTTTTTTATTGCATTGTCTGATCAGCAGTGGATTTGGGAGTTATGGGAAAGTTTGCCCTGCCTAAGATTTCATTGCTGAAATTGAAAAGGCTCACATCATGTTTTTTCAACCTTTCCTGTTTCTGTGCTCTGAAGATGCCTCTAATTACCTCTAACTTCCCTTCGGACTTTTCCACTGCCTCCACTCAAATGTAATGGCAAGGGTGTTTATCACCTGCTTGCACTGAAAGGAAACGAAGAATGTGCTGTAATAGTAAGTGCTGTTGATAAAGGCAATGGGTGCCATACTTTTTTGAAGAGAGAATCAGATTTGATTTTCTGTGGACCAGCACACAAATTCAAGGCTTTCCTATTCCCACCAAACGACTGCATCTCTTCTTCCAGTAGTAGCAAGAACTTTGGATGTAATTTGAGGGAAAAACAGCTTTCAGGCTTCTGTTACTTACCAGTTACTCAATTTTGTATTGTCATATTAATGGGAAAATGTTTCTAGTTAAGGCACTATTTTGTCATTTTTCTGCATTTGATTTTCTTTCTCTGCTGCACCTCTGAAATTTCAACTCTGGGTCGCATTGCTTTTTTTCACTCTCTTCATTAACCTGATAGTAATGGACCGAGTAATGAGTCAATGAGATTAGCAGGAAATAAGAAATTACATTAATTTCTTAGGGAATATATCAACAAACACAGTTTCCCATATGAACCTCTGTGACTCATGACCCATTATTGACTAAGCAGTTTGTGTCAAAGAACTGTTTGCTAAGTCCATTTTATATTTATCTGACTCAAACAGCTTGGAACTGATTGAAATTTTTAACACAGAATCACTGAATGGTAGGGGTTGGACACTCCAGAGGGACCTCTGGAAATCATCTAGTCCTGCTAAAGCAGGATCACGTAGAGCAGGTCACACAGGATTGCGTACAGGCGGGTTTTGAAAGTCTCCAGAGGAGACTCCACAATCTCTCTGAGCAGCCTGTTCCAGGGCTCCATCACCCTCACAGTAAAGAA
>JAVSBS010004873.1:0-38741 GCA_033124195.1 Coracias cyanogaster | reverse complement strand
CCCCCCCCCCCCCCCCCAGCCCAGCATCCTTCCCCCAGCCCAGCATCCTTCCCCCAGCTCAGCATCCTCCCCCCAGCCCAGTATCCTGCCTCCAGCCCAGCATCCTGCTCCCGGGCGCGTCTGGGGAGGGGGGTGCCTCCCCGCTCCCTCCCTCCAGCGAAGAGCCCCGGGAGCCCCCCCGCCTTTATTGCAACTTCGCTGCTTGTAAGATGTTGGGGGACCCTTGTGCAGGGCAAAAATCGCTTATCTGCTCTGACGGGGCCAGGGGGAGGGGGGCTGCGGTGGCCGGCAAGGGGGTCCCTGCCTCTGCTCGGCCCTACGGGTGAGACCCCCCAACCCTGGCCACGGTGGAAGGACCCCTTCCCTCCCACCCTGCGTCCAGAGGAGCAGCAGGGCTCGAATCCCTTCCCGTATGGATGGGTGTAAATCCAAAGGGAGGGGAGGGAAAATCCAAAAGAAGGGGGGAGAATCCAAAGAGAGGGGGGAAGATCCAAAGGGAGGAGGAAAAAATCCGATTTATGGTGGTTCAGAGATGCTGGGAGCGAGGCAGACGGGTGCTGGAGGGCTGGTCCAGCGCCGGGGCTGAGCAGCACATCCTGCTCTGTGCCCGGGGGCCCCGAGAAGTTCGGGTCACAGGAGGTACGGGGTGTCCCCAGCCGGCATGTTGTTTGCTTTATGTTGAAGCTGTGCTACGCTGGGCTTTTTTGGGTTTGTAGTAGTCTTTTGAAACCCAGCCCTTCATGTCCAAGAGGCAAGCTGTGTAATCTGCTTTCCCCTAAAATGTAGAAACTGTCGCGCAGTCTGAACAAAAATAGTTGGAGCCTCAAGTTGTGCCAGGTGAGGTTTAGGTTGGACATGAGGAACAATTTCTTCCCCAAAAGGGTTGTGAAGGGCTGTCCCAGGCTGCTCAGGGCAGTGGTGGAGTCCCCATCCCTGGAGGGGTTTCAAAGCCATGGAGATGTGGTGCTGAGGGACATGGTTTAGTGGTGCCCTCGCAGTGCTGGGTTAACGGTTGGACTCGATGATCTGAAAGGTCTTTTCCAACCTAAACAATTCTATAATTCTATGATTCTATGTTCTCCAGCTGGGATCTCTGCTATGGAAAAAGCCCACAACAGGCTTTCCCAGCATCCCAGGAGATGCTTCCCACTGGGTTTTATTGCTGGGGTAGCATCAGGCACAGGAGGGTGCTCAGTGAAGGGGATTGCAGCCAGCTTCTCCACAAGCAATGGGATGGAGCACTGTCCCCAGCCAAAACATGACCCACTGGGTTGTCCTGCGCTGGGTGCTCCAGGATGGTGGGGTCTTGGGGCCCATCTTGGCATGGTGCAGGATGGGGACCCCAGCCTGGCCCCATCCGGGCTTCCACACGACCTTGTGGCCATGCTGCTCTGTGCCACCGGTCCCTGTGGTGAGCAAATGCATTTTAGGCTGTAGGATTGTGCTCTCAGGACTGTGGGCACCACGTTTGCCCCCTCCCCAGAGCCCCCAGCATCCAACCCATCCTGGCAGCCAGAGAGATGCTGCAGAAACCTCTCAGCTCCTGCAAGCACCACATCTGTCAGGGACAGCAGAGAAATCACTGTCATTGATTTTTCTTCCCTTCCCTGCCTCCTTGGAGGAGGGTTTTTGCCCCCCCCCCCAGCTGGCTGGGTGGTCTGCGGGCAGTGGGTGCAGAGGTGGGCTGGCATCTACCGACTGGTGCCGGTAATACAGAGCAGCCCCATCACAGCCCCGGGCTGCTCCCCAGGACCTGGGCTGGCCCCAGAGGAGTGAACACATTTTAGGTGTCCCTGGAAGGGTCGCTGGAGGATGTCATGTGTTTGGGGAGCTCATTTTGGGATGTGTTTGGAGCGAAGCCTCTCGGGTAGCTGCTGGGGTCTCTCTCTGGCAGCTTTCTGAGCATTTCCATGCTGTCCCTCGGAGCAGCAGATCCGAAATGCTTGCCTTGAAAGCTGGGTCACATCCCATCCTCTCCCTGTAGGAGTGTGTCTGCCCAGGCTGGTGGCTCTGCCCCAGCCCCAGGCAGCAGAGATGCTGCAAAGGGACATAAACCAGGGTGAGCGTGTGCTGCCTGCGGAGAGCGAGGGCTTCCCGAGGCAGCCGGGATCTTCCCCAGCAGCCACCCTCCGCGGGTGGTTTTCATCCATTAATTTCTGTAATTGCTGCTTTTGCAGATTGCTCCAGCGTTGGGCAGCGGTAGCATCCCAGTGCGAAGCTACACTGAGCTGGGGTGTAGCTCCCTCAAGCGTGGCTTGTATGGACCCCCCTTTATCACCACTCACCACCCCAAGTCCAAACTCCTGCCCAGGGGCTCGAGGGACCCTGCTCTCCTCAGGGAACTCATCTTTCCAGGTGGAAAAACCCTAGGAACTACAGTGATACAGTGGGGTGGCAAAGGCTCAGGGCCACCCAGGTGCCATCTGTCCCTTGTAGACCCCTGGCATCACCTGGGGGATGATCCTGGGGGGGACACAGGAGCTGTGACCCACCTGTGTGCCCCAGGGCTGTCACTGCTCTTCCCCCCAGGTTGGCCACGATGGGCTCGGTGGGAGCCGAGCGCTTCAAGGAGCTGAGCCCAGCAGGGACGCCGGAGGGCAACGTGGTGATGAGCTTCAGCTTCGACAGCTACCAGCTGGAGGAGGACGAGCTGCAGCGGGGCAGCCAGGCCAAGGGCATCCTCACCTTCATGGAGCCGGGTGAGGGCAGGCACGGCCCCAACCCACAGCCAGGTTCATTGCTGGTTTCCAACCCATTTAGGAGCTTTCTAGGATGGGTTTAATAGCCACAAATGGCCTGAAATGGCATAAAATGGCCTTTTTCAGACCTGTTTGTACCCATGGGAGCCACTGCAGCATCCTGTGGCAGTGGGCTCTGCAGTTGGCCAGGAGTTGAGGGTTCTCCTGCCTGGCTCATCCCCAGCCTGCAGCTTCATCCTTCCCCGTGCAGGGCTCAGGGATGCTGCAGGTCCCATGTCTTTTTCTCTTTCTTTCCCCTCCTGGAGCAGTTTCTGAGGATCCTGAGCCCCAAGATCGATACCATGGGATTTACTTTGCCATGTTGCTGGCTGGGGTGGGATTTCTCCTGCCATACAACAGCTTTATCACTGATGTGGACTACCTGCACCATAAATACCCAGGTAGGTCTCCAGCAACTGCAGCACGTCCCAGCCACCCCAACCCTGCGAAGAGCTCAGCCCCGCTTCCAGGGGCACCACTGCCACCCCTTGTCACCTGCCTCTCCGCAGGGACCTCCATTGTCTTCGACATGAGCCTCACCTACATCCTGGTTGCCTTGGTGGCCGTCATCCTCAACAATGCGCTGGTGGAGCTGCTGAGCTTGCACACCCGGATCTCCGTGGGTGAGTGGGGGTCCCTGCATCCCTCGACAGTGCGTACCTATGCTGTCCCCCCACCACGTGCCTCCATCTCCCACCCGTAGGCTATCTCTTTGCCCTGGGGCCCCTGCTCTTCGTCAGCATCTGCGACGTCTGGCTGGAGCTCTTCACTCGCAGGCAAGCCTATGCTATCAACCTGGTGGCTGTCGGGGTGGTGGCCTTTGGCTGCACAGGTATGTGGGACAGTGGCTGGTGCTGGGGCAAGCACGGCCCTTCATACAGGGGTGGGAGAATAGCCCCATCCCAAGAGCCTCACTCTCCTGGGACAACCTCTTGCTCTGATCCCTGTAAGTTGACCCTCACATCCCTGCTCCATCCCCTCCACCTCTGTCCAGGCATGGCAGCGCTGGTCAGGGGCACCAGCGCCTAACCATGCGTTGGTCCCCGACACCACCGCTCTGGGCCACCACGATGGCTTTGCTATCTGGGCCACCACAGTAGCTCCCCAAGCCCCTGCACCTGGTGGCCACTTTTGGTGAGAACAGCCATGATGGGGCACCCAGGGAGGGCAGAAAATCCCTTCTGCTTTTGGGGCGAGGAGGCTGCAGGCGCTGCAGCAGCTGTGGGGGGATGATGCAGCTCCTGGCTAGCACAGCACATTGTGTCCCAGCGGGGTCTCTTCCCCTGCCTGGTGTTTTGACCACAGCAATAATCCCTCCTTCTCCCCTTGGTGCATCTCTCCTGAAGTGCAGCAATCCAGCTTCTACGGCTACACGGGGCTGCTGCCCAAGCGCTACACGCAGGGAGTGATGACGGGCGAGAGTAAGTACCTGCACCCACTGTCTGCGTCCACGTCTGACCTCATGGGCTTGCCTGGGGGGACACACCCTCCTGCACCTTCTCTGGGGTCTCACTGAGTCACCCCTGGGGTCCTGCTGTCCCCAGCACAGCTGGTTTGCCAGCAGATCAGGGACACCACAAGGTGCTCCCCAGCAAACCGGGATGTTTCATGGTTTCTAAATCACTTGTCAGACTCACTGGACTGCCACACCAAGCTGGGGGTGGGGATGGCTGCCAGGAGTCAGCTGGTAGATCCTCCACACCTGGAGGCATCACATCCAGGCAGTGGTGGTGGGGGGGCTTGACAGGACTCGACCTGCAGGGCTCAGCAGGACCTGGTGTTGATAGCTCTCCCATGCCACCAGGCACTGCTGGGGTCATCATCTCACTCAGCCGCATCTTCACCAAGCTGCTGCTGTCAGATGAAAAGGAGAACACAGTCATCTTCTTCTTCATCTCCATCGGCATGGAGCTGACGTGCTTCATCCTCCACCTCCTGGTGAAGCGCACCCGCTTTGTCCGCTACTACACGGCCTGCTCCCGCAAGGGTCTCCCCGAGAGCCGGGGGCCTGGAGACCCTGGGACAGGCTACCGTGTACACCATGATGTCACTGCTGAGGACATCCGATTTGTAAGCCAAGGGTGGGGTTCCCTGCTAACCCCTGGGGTCCTTGTTGCCACTGGAGCTCAGCACTGGTGTCCCCTCTCCCCCCTCCACCCAGGAGAACCGTCAGCGGGGACAGCCGAGCTCTCCCCAGGGCAGCCCGGGCCCTGAAGCTGAGCTGGCTGGCAGCGGCACCTACATGCGCTTTGATGTCCCTCGGCCCAAAATCAAGAGGAGCTGGCCCAGCTTCAGAGGTGGGTAGTGGGCTCGGAGGGTGAGACATGTCAACAGGGTGGTTTTTGTAGCATTTTGTGGGGCAGAATGAGCGACTGGTGGCCCAGAGCTTTGGGGAGGGGTCATCCCTTTCTCAATGTGCCCAAAAACATGGGGCAGCCTTGCCTTTGGAAGCCACCCTTGGGATACAGGCAGGACTTTCAGGCTCCGGAAGGAGAGGGCTGCAGGTTTTGGCTGAGCTGTGCTGCTTGTCCCTGCCAGACATGCTGCTCCACCGCTACGTCGTGTCCCGCCTCATCTGGGCCTACATGCTCTCCATCGCCATGACCTACTTCATCACGCTGTGCCTCTTTCCCGGGCTGGAGTCGGAGATCCACAACTGCACGCTGGGGGAATGGCTCCCCATCCTCATCATGGCCATCTTCAACCTCTCCGACTTTGTCGGCAAGGTAGGAGAGAGGTCAACAGCAATGCAGTGGGGGCCCGCCTCCTTTTTGTGTCCTCTTTCAAAGCCACTTGGCTCCACCAAGGGTTATCTCCACCCCATGTGTATCTAACCAGTGTGAGGTTGCTCACCAGCATGACCGAGGTTGGGTTCCTGCAGCAGTTGATCTTTCCACCATCCCATCTCCCTGCTGGCCCATTTTTGTCCCCATTTTGCCCTCCCTAGCCTCCTCGCACCCCCATCTTCACCAGCATCGCCTCTGCCCTTGCTGCAGATCCTGGCTGCCCTGCCCTACGACTGGAGAGGGACTCACCTCCTCATCTACTCCTGCCTCCGCGTGGTCTTCATCCCTCTCTTCATCATGTGTGTCTACCCCAATGGGAGGCCCACCTTCGGCCACCCCGCCTGGCCCTGCATCTTCTCCCTCCTCATGGGCATCACCAACGGCTACTTCGGCAGTGTCCCCATGATCCTGGCCGCTGGCAAAGTGAGCCCCGAGCAGCGGGAGCTGGCAGGTAGGACCAAGCCCTCCCGGGAATCCCATGCAGGGTGACCAGAGTGCCCTGACACCCCGTGTCCCTTCCAACAGGGAACACCATGACCGTGTCCTACATGACAGGCTTGACACTGGGCTCGGCCGTGGCGTATTTTGCCTACAGCCTCACGAGTACATCCCACAGTACCTGTTTCTACACCGAGATCTCCAACGGCTCCTTTACATTGGGGTACTAAGCCCCAGGGTGGGGGCGATGGGGACAGGATGGGACCTGCTTCCCACCATGGTCCCCAACGCCCCACATCCCTCCTCGAGAAGGGAGCCCCAAGCCAGAAAGCTGCCCCAGGGCAGACAGGGACCAGCACCACGTTGGCATGGGGCTGTAGCATCCTGACATGGCCTGTGCTGCCCAGGGCCACTTCTTAGGGTGACGTTCTTCCCACCTATGTGGACAGTTCCATTGCTCTTGGGGGGCTCCCCATCAGCCATGTGCCGCTCTCCAGTGGCGGCCAGGAGAGGTCTTCTCCTGTTGGAGCCAAGCCATTGCCAGGAGGAAGAAAATACTGCCAAATCCCAAAGGGAATAGGACCAGCACTGGGGAGGAGAAGGGTGGAAGGCTGGCGAGGAAGGAAATGCTCCTGCAGTCCCCAGTGGGAAGGTTGGTCTCAGCTTTCATTGACGGTGCTGCAGGTTTTTCACCAAGAATGGCTCAAAATCATGATCCCTCCCCAAATCCGCCAATCGCTGCATAGGATAAAAATTTTTTTTTGGTTTTGGGTTGTGTCTTTGTTTTGTACCCTCCACAACTGCAAGAGAGGCAGGGTCTTGCCTCCCCCCCGCCCCACACTGCAGGTCTGCCCCATTGCAGCAGCGCAGATGGGGGGCCTCGAGGTCACAGAACTGCTGATGCCACCCACGGGCCACTGCTGAGCTTCAGGATTTATTGCAAGGGACTTACATGAAGTCAGATTAAATGTCTTTTCAAGGATGGCTGGTTGGTAGCTGTGGGCACTGGCATAGGCCTGGCACCTGGCTGCTGGTGCTGGGCTGGCAAAGAGTGTCCTATGGGGTCTCAGGGTGCCCTCTGTACTGCTCCCCATCTCCAGGGCCCCCCTCTGTCACCTGGACTTGTCACCGGGTCCCATGAAACTCCTGCCAGCCTGCAAACTGCTGCTGAATTGCAACACCTTTGTGGGAGGGAATGGGGTGAGCGGAGCAGAAACCATCTGGAGAAGGTGGCAACAGCAGCGGCTGCTGCTTTTTGGGACCGGCTGCACCTTGCTGTGCCAGGAGCTGGCAAGTGCCACCTCCCAAGGAAGCAAAGCCCAAGGGCCGGAGGCAGCGAGTGCCAGGCTTGGTCCCCCCAACACCAGGGGTCTCACCCTGCCAGGCTCTTGGCTGGTGGAAGCGCAGCTCACACCAACACGAGCAAATCCAACTTTCATCCTCAACGCATCATCCCCGTAAGGCTCAGGGAGTTGGCGCAAGTGTGGCTGCAGGGGAAGGACTCACTCCTTCTGTTCCATGGGTCCCACCAAGGAGAGACCTCAGCTCCGGGGTCCCACCCCATCCATCACTGCCACCCCGTTGGGGGGCTGTGGGAGGGACGACGTCTCCCCAACCCAAAGAGCCTCATGGCACCTAGGTTGGGTCCTTCCCCAAACAAGAGGCAGGGGCTGAGCCAAAAACCCATCGTTGCCACCAAGGGGAGCAAAGCCCCGTGGTGCGGACAGGCGAGACAAAGAACAACGCATCGTTGGGTTGCTTTTTTTTTTTTTTTTTTCAATTAATTTTTTTTTTTTATGAAAAAAGATCACACGGAGTTCTCCAACAAACAGAATGCAAAAAAAATTGCTTTAAACAAAACATAAACAAAACAAAACAAAAAGACAAAAACCTGGCTCTCCTTTCCTCTCGATTGTCTGAAATATCCTTGTGTTCCATAGAAGGCAGTGGGTTTTAAGTGCTTTCTATTTAACATTAGCATAAAATCTCTCTCGCGCGCTCTCTCTCTCGCTCTCTTTTAAAATATGCTCACACAATTTGCTTCTAGAAGTACAGTACACTTTGAGCGTGGGGGGGGGGGTGTGTGCCTGTTCCCAGATCATTTACAATCACAATCCAACAAGGAAATAAAAAATAATATTCTAACCGTCAGACTGTGTTCATTTCTGTTGCTGTGGTTTTTGTTTTTTGTTTTTTGTTTTTTTTTCCTTTTCCTTTTTCTCCTTTTTTTTTTTTTTATAATTTCATAATTTTTTTTTCACAGTTTTAAAAAGTTTATATTTATATATATATATTTATATTTATATTTATAATTAAAAAGTTGAATCCATTTAAAGACTTATAATACAGGAGGGCTAAAGAGTCTTTTGGTACATTAAAACTGTACAGGCTTAGAACCGTCACTATCCGCCGCGCCGGTGGTCCGGGCTGGAGATGGTGGGAGCTCAGCACCATGTGGTTCCTTTGAAGGACGAGGGGTAACTTTGCAGGGGGGTCCCTCTCCCCTGAGCCCCGGCCTCCAGTCTCTGGCACGCAGCCGGTACCAGGGCGGATAGTTTCCAATCTGTCCTTGTCTCCCCACCGGAGCCTGGGCCGTGGCTCCCGGCCGAGCCGGGCCCCGCTCCGCGTCCTGGCGATCTGTAGTGCGAGTCGGTAGTTGCGAAGATCAGTGCGTCTCTTTTGGAGGTTTGGTTTTTGTTTTTAAGTGCAAGGATGTTGCATCGTTGCGTGGTTCTCCTCCGCTGGCCCCTCCGGCCAGGTGAGACCCTGGTGTGGCGATGGTGATGCCGCAGGTCCAGCGTGAGCCCGCTGGCAGGGAGGAGGCGATGGTGGTGGCTCTCCAGGAGCCGTGGGGAGGTCAGCTGGCTGGATGGACCTGCTGAACGGTCCCCTCCCCAAGCCCAAGGTGGTGGTGGGGCTCTGGCTGTGGCAACACCACAGGCAGGCACATCGGGGCTTCACACACTGTCCTCGTTCCATTCAAGCAATGGGCGAGGGCTTCCCAGCAGCTCCACGGCTCTGCTCAGGCAAGGCATAGGGGGTAAAGCTGGGCGAGGGATGCCGAAATCCAATGGCCTGTGGTCTCCTCTGCTCCAAGCCCAGAGCAGCAGCTTCTCCCAGTCGTTTCCTGCCCCCCTTCACTGCACGCTCCAAGACGAGTTCTTTGTTCACCAAGTGTCACCCCCTTGCCATGCACTTGGTCCCTCCAGCGACTTTCCAGGGCAGGAGGGACACGGAGTGACAGGGAAAGTGGGTTCAGACTGTTTGTTTGAGGCAGTGGGAAGGCACCGTCCCAGACTGGACATTGGCTCATCTTCCACCTGGCTCCTCCCAGCCTAGAGGACCTCTTCTGCCATCTCCATGCTGTGGCCAGCTCTGACACTTCGTGCTCCACACTGCCGGCCGGGAGCCTCCAGGGAAAGGGAACCGTAAAAAGGCGCTGAGAGGATCGAGACGAGGCGCTGAGAGAGACTCATCTCCTTTCTCTTTCACCCTGTCCTTCCTAAAGGGTCATGCGAAACTAAGCAGGAAAGGGAATATAAGGACGGAGAGGAGCGTACGCAGAAGGGTAGCGGGTGTCCTTCCATGTACAGGCAGCTTCCGAGTTACTGACGGGGGCAAATGACACAAAAGGGATCCCTCCTGCCGGGGGGGGGGGTCCCGCTGGTGAAATGATCACGAGACCCATGTGCTTTCCTGGACCAAAAGGAGGAAGGGAGAAGTTGGTCAAGTGTCACCTTACTTAAAGCCACTTCCAGAAGAGCCTTGGGGTTTAAGCAGCAGCAGCACTACCACCGCCCCACAACGGCATCTTCCTCAAGTCCTGTAACTGCTTCCCCAACCCTCTTCTTCAGCCCTCTCCTTCCTCCTCGTGTCTCTCGCGCTCTCCTGTCTGTAGTGTGACACAGAAGTCATGAGCATTGAAAGAAACAATCATGTCGTCTGAACAGGCACGTCCTCAGGTTTGTCCCGTCCCTTCCCAGGGGGTGGCACAAATCCCCTGGGCAGTCAGCAGATGACAGGGACCCCATCGGTGTTGAAGATCATGCCCGTAGTGGGCTCATAGGTCCCTGCAAGGTAGTAGAGGTCCTCACTGTCTTGGTATTTCTTTGTCTTCAGCATCTGCTCATATTGATCCAGACCAACAACAAGACATTTATGCGAAATGGTCTGGACATCGTTTTCATCCACGTGCGAGGATTGGTAGAGGGCTCGCTGGGTTACAGGAAGGGAAGGAGGGAGACAGAAAGAAAAGAAGCCATTAGATTTCCCAGCATTTACAGCATCATCTTCAATATGCAGGAAAAACATCCATCGCAACTGGCCAGGGCTTGTGCTCCCACTTAGGCAGAACCTCCCATTCATCTCCAGCGTCAGCCCCGGGCAGGAACGCTGAGAATGTGCATGGGCCCACCAGCAGCATGGACACAACCCATCCCACACACTACAGCTGAGCCCTCCCTTCCACCGGCAGGAATGCCGCAGCTTCCGAGCGTACAGACAGGAGAATACGGAGGCCAGGAGCTGGTCATCCTCACTTCAAGGATGCAAATGCAAACTACAGCTACTCCCACCTTCCCAGAAACACCCAACCAAAGTCCCAGGTACAGGACTTGGAAGCCGAGGTGAAAAGCAACAGTCAGAGAAGCTCAAGGGCGCATTTCCCCAGCATTGTTTGTTGTGGAGACCCCAGCATCTCCTCCCAGTTCTCCCCTAACCTCACCAACCTCCATAAAGTCCTTCCTCTGGTTGGATGCCTGCAAAGCCGTGGACAGACTCCTGCCTGATTTCTGATCCCAGCGCTGGGCCCACGAGGAAAGAGAAAAGAAAAGAGAAGTGTGGGTTTGGAAACAAAAGGGAACAAGCAGCTTTGCAGCCCCCTCGGCAAAGGAGACTAGCCTACCTTGCCTTCGTTGAGTTTCTTCCCAGGGTTGGTTTCTTCTGGGTGATAAAACCACTTGACTCGGACCACCATGTTGTTCCCCCATGACTCCCACATGCTCTGGATCCGGCCAATGTAGGGCAGGTTGGGGCGGCCGGCGGAGAGGAAGACCGCACAGTCTCCGATGCGGATGATCTCCTTGCCCCGGACAATGGCCTTGTAGAAGAGCTTCCTGGCCTTCCCCTTCATTCCTCGTCTCTGCCAAGGGAGAATCGCGAAGGTGAGCAGCCAGGGACCATGCAGGTTTTCCCCACCCACCACTGCTCGCCCTGTCCTGCACCCCAGCCTTTGCTGCCAGCAGAGCCACAGCATCCACGGGCATTCCCACAGGGAACAGGGCAGAGGGACATGCCACGCAGGACAGCTCCCCCACACACAGAGAAGGCCAACCCCGATCCCCTTGCAAACTGGAGACCTTGGCTGGGGAACACACCATGCCAGTAGAGTTTCACCACTCCAGGAGAAGGGAAAGGACATGGGTAAGAGGGACCACAAGGCAAACACCAGTGTCGAGCACCATGGAGCAGTTGGGAGAGGCTCTGTTTACCTGTGTGGGTTTCCCAAACCACTTCCACAGCTGCCGTGCGGGGAGGAAAGCGGCGATCTTGGGCCTGTTCTCCACCGATGGCAGCCGTTGGCGCTTGGCCAGCTCCTTGGTGGTGGGCAGGTGGATGCCCTCGCGCTTTTTCGGCCTGCTCTTGTTGCCGCTCTGCTGCGGTGCCGGCTGTTGCACCGGCTGCTGCGCCGGCTGTTTCTGGCTCTGGGGGTGGGAGGACGCGCGGGATTTCCCTGCCTGCTTGGTTTGCTTGGGTGGGAGGGTTTGCTGCACTGAGGAACTTGGCTGGGCCTCAGCTACTTCGTCATCAGAGCTACAGGAGGAGTCTTCATCCGTAGTGGAGGAGGAAGAAGAGCTGGAGCTCGATGAAGAAGAGGTTGATGAGGCTGAGGAAGAGGAGGAAGAGGAGGAGGAAGAGGAGCTGCTGCTAGAAGAGGAAGAGGAGGAGGAGTTGGAGGAAGAGAGAGGGGTTGATGCTCTTGAGCTGGACGAGCTGCTGTCCTGGGCTTCCCCTCGGTTCTTCTCACCCTCCTCTTCTCCCTCTGACTCGGAGCTGCTGTCACTGCTGTTGCTCTCAGACTCCTCCACAGCTGCTGGAGCTGCTGTCTTTTCTTCCTGGTCCTTCGAAGCAGTGAGGCTCTCCACTGAGCCATCAAATTTTCCTCCAAAGCTGGCAGGAGAATGGTCTCCCTCAGCTGCTTTGGCTCGGGAAGATTTCTGCTTGCCCTCTGCACCCACTGCAGGGGAATAGCCCAGCCCCAAGAGACTCTTGCTGTCTCTGCGACTGGCCAGGTTTGAGTCCTCCAGCATCCTCATTGCCTCCTTCATCTTCTTTGTCTTTGGAGACATCACACCCTCGTGGTCCAGCTTAATCAGGATTTCGTTGTCATGCTTCCTCTGAGCCTTGACCATGGTGCCAAACTCCTGCGTCTCTTCCGTGGGCCGCCCCTTCTTGGCCTTGGCTTTCGATGCCGAAGCATCACTGGAGCCAAAGGCCGCCAGTGTCCCCGGGAGGTCACTGTAGGGTTCTGTGCCGAGGATGCTCCCGAACACAGCTGGCTGGTAAGTGGGTTGCGGGGCGCTGTGCAGCTTAGTGGAGATCTTCATTTTGCTGGCTTTTGACCGCTTTTCGTCTGCAGGGGCAGGAGAGCCTCCAGTCGGCAGTGGCTGCGATTTTCGTGACCCCTTCATGCTTGGCTTGCCCAAGCAGGCTGGCTTCTCTGGGACTGAAGAGGGAACAGGTGAAGACTCAACCTGATCCTTCTCCTCTGGCAAGGCAGCCTCTTCTGCAGAGGGGAAGAAACACAAAGGTATCACAGTGTCCATCCAGATGGGCTTTATTAGCTCAGACCCAGCCAGACACAAATGCTGACCACTCTCTGGCCAAGGGTGGTTTGCTCCTGACTGCTCAGGAACCCCGCAAAGAGGCACAGGTCCTCTGCTCGCTGAACAGCCCTACCAAGCAGTCTGGCCTGATGCCCGTGCCTGTGAGCTGCTGATGGGCAATGCCCAGCAATGTTGCTTCAACTGCAGGGGAACCGAACTGCAGCTCTCCGGCATCTTTGGCCCTATTGAAGGCTGCTGAGATGCTCAGCTGAATAAGGGACCCTGTTCTGCTGCCCTGACTGACAGAAGGAGGCTCTTGAGGTGTAAGCCAGCTTCTGAGCCAGCCTCCTGCAAACTGTAGCTACAGCAGAGTGACCTGATGCATGGATGCTCTGCACTTTCCCCTCCAAACTCTAACTTGGGGAGAGCAGTGGGGAACTGCACAAGAACTCTCTCAGCTCTAGGTCTGGCAGTGGTGACAACCTACCTGCTTTTGCCTTGGCACTTGGCTTTCTCCCTCGCCCTTTGCCCTTTGACACGGGCTCCTCTGACCCCAGCGTAGATCCCTCTTTTCCCTCTCCAGTGTCTTTGCTGGATTTACGGCTACGGCGCTTGGTGCTGGGCACCAAAAGGGCTGGGGAAGGCTCAGCACCTGGAACAGATCAAAGAGATGGTCAAACTCAGTCAAGTAACACAGGGAAGTATCCCTACCGATTCTGCAATAGGGCCTGGTCCTTCTTCCCTATGGGTTGTACCCCACCCCAGCTCTGCATGTCCATAATTGATGGCATGATCTTTGTGACTGAAACTCTGTGAACTTGTCCCCAGAATCTCAGAGGCAGGTGGCCCCTAACTCATAGTGGGAAGTGTCATGCAAAAGGCTGAACAGCAAGACTCACATTGGATCTTGTAGTCAGGAGGAAGAAGCCGAATGTGAGACAGTGGGATACGTCCTGTGTCCCCATCATCAAACTCTACCGTGATGAGATCACCATCTTCCTCCAGATCCAGGGCTCCTGCGCAGTTGGGGAGCAGAAGATGGGATTAGGGACAAAAAACAGACTACAACCCCTTTGTCAGGGAAGTGGGAGAAGACAGGGATCCTGCACCAGCTCCAAATCATCCTGTCCTCCCCTTCCCCAGGCTGTGCAGGGAGAGCACGGAACGTTCACCCTGCAACAGGAAGTCCCTGACAACGCTAAACCAGCCCACCTAGTGTAAAACTTCCCAGTCAGCAGCCCTGCTCCAGAACATCACCACCATTCCAGTTTGACTTCCCACCTCTTTCCCCTATTGCCCTCTATTCTTGCAGAAATTCTGTTTTCCCTGGAGCATCTTTTTGGGTTTTTGAGCTGCATTATGTAACTACTCTCAGCAATCACAAGCTGCTGCTTTTCACCTCTCCAAGAGAAGTAAACTGGGTTCCCAGCCTCTCTTCTTGCATCAGCATCACTGCTCTATAACTCCTAAGTCTTCCCTTATACAGACATAGTGTGACCAAGAGCCCAAAAGCAAGACTAGCCATGGTAGAATTGTCCAGAGCCCTTCACTGGCTTTTTAACAGGACCAGACAGGGGAGCTGATGAGCCAGAGGCAAAGCTATGACTGTGCAGGTGATTCAGAAACCTCCACAACCTCAGAGATCTTTGGTGCCTAGAGTTAATTCTGACTTTTTGAAGCTGAATTTTTTGAACCGTTGAATTTCTCTGGTATTTTAAGCTCCTAACTTGCTTAGACCTCTTCCTATGAGAGCACATCTCCTGGACCAACAGGATGTTACTAAACCAGCATCATGACTGAGTTGGGCACGAGCCAGAGGAGAGGAACAGGCCAGGCTCTGACTTCCAGGACACTCAGAGAAGAGCTCAGGGCTTCCCCAGACAAGCCCAACATCCCTCAGGACATGTAGGACTAAGACATCCCTGGTTCACAGGGCAGAGCAGCCAGCGTGGCCTTACCTCGGACAACTGTCCCTGGGTAGAGGCAGCGGTACTGCTGGCTCCAGTAGGCTGCAATCCTTGTGCCCTCAGGCAGGAACCGCACTGAAGGTGGTTTCACATCGATGATCTGCTCCAGGACAAGAGGAAGGCAATTACTGACGTTCTTGGCATCAGCACAGACCATCCCACCACATTTGGCGTGTAGCAAAGCAGCTCTGGAGAAGGCAAGGGACAGTTTCCCTGCTGGGAAATGGCCTCTGTCTGCTCACAGGGCAGCATGAAGGACTGGCCCTGCTGGCATACAGGCCTGGTGCCTGTATGGGGGAGCTCAGCCACGGGGCAGCGACCCACACCAAGGGGAGCTCTGCCCAGACTGGCCATGCAGGCAGGACCAGGGCATCCCTGCAGCCCTAGCTGGGGGAGGAGGAGGCTTCCAGCTAGCCTCCTCCACCCCAAAACATGGCTCAGGCACCAAGCACGGGCACCCTTTGGCTTCACATACCGCTTCCTGCAAGAGCTGCTCCAGGCAGTAAATGTGGGGACGGTTTCCCCTCTCGCCTTCTACCACCACACGGTATCTGAAACACAAAGGCTTGGTCAGACATGGTGTGTGGAAGACATCACCCCAATCAGCTAATACCTCACTCTGAACACCAGTTTACTGGAGAGCATTTAGCGAGAAGATAATCGGACTTTCCTCAGCGCTGGTAAACCAGAGTGAATTCTCCTTCCCTCCCTGCCAGACTCTGTCAACCTCTCTCCAGACAGTCCTACACAAGCCCCTAATCAATCCCTGCACCAGCTATGGCCCCATTCCTGGCAGAGCCCGAGTGGATATGGCAGCCCCTCAACTCACATGTCTGGCGAATGCACCGTCTTGACATGCCCAGCGTAGAGCAGCTTGTCATCCATGGGGATGAGGACACGCAGACCATCTTTCAGCTCATCCTTGTCAATTATGCAGGAGCGTGGAGCTGCAAGGTGTTGGAGCAAGGTGGGCATTAGAGAGCACTATACACGACAAAGCGATAGTACGGGGAGAAGGAAACACACTCCCAGCATCACCCTCCCCTAGGAAAAGGGCAGCAAGCCCTTTGCAGAAAGGGCTCACCCTCTCTGGCTAGCTCCTGCAAGAGGAAAATTCCCCCCTCTTGGTAATAATAATAATATACCAGTAAATGAAAATAGGGCAGCTCAGAGACTGGGTTTCATTGAGATCTCACAGTGGGCCACTCTGATAAGGCTTGGTTTTGAAAAGCCAAATTTTACTGGGAAAGTATTATCTCCGTCCCAAGGACTTAGGCCTTTGGATGAATGTGTGAAAGAATAGGATAGGACAAGAGGAAACAGCCTCAAGTTGTGCCAGGGGAGGTTTAGGTTGGACATGAGGAAAAGTGTCTTCCCCAAAAGGGTTGTCAAGGCCTGGCCCAGGCTGCCCAGGGCAGTGGTGGAGTCCCCACCCCTGGAGGGACTGAAAACCCATGTAGATGTGGTGCTGAGGGACATGGTTTAGTGGTGACCTGGCAGTGCTGGGTTAACAGTTGCACTCAACGATCTTAAGGATCTCTTCCAAACAAAACAATCCGTGACTCTAAAGCAGCACAGTCCTCCTCTGGGCAGCCCTGGGAAGCCTGCCCAGCTCCTCTACCTGTACAATTAGCCCCCTGGCCCCCCTGCCCTCACCTGGTGTGGGTGGCCGCTCGACCAACATGCTCAGCGGGATGTTCTCATCCTCTGAGAAGCTGCTGTCTTGGTTGGGTTCAAAATCCTCCTCTGCTGCCATGCTCTCCATGAGCTTGCTGACAGCTCCTCCTTTCCCTCGGTTCTGCAGGAAAGCAAGCAGCACATCAGCTGGGCAACGACAGGCAACAGCCTGACTCTATCTCACCTTCCTCCAAATAACCTGAGGATATCGGGACAAACTTGTCCCCATCCTCAGCAATGTCAATCACACATAGAGTTAAGTGAGAACACCCAAACTTGATTTTTTTGGTTGAACAAAACCCTCTGTTTCTCTGGGTTTCTCCCCAAGCATCACTGACAGCTGACTGAAAGCTGTTTCACACATCCTGGCCACATCACACCCCTGGAGGTTAGGAGAGATGCTGTGGACCAGCTCTGCTTTCACCATCTCTCTGCACAGTGATGCTGAGACCGTGTCTTCACTCAACAGGCAGCAGGTACTGCTCCTGCTTCTTCTCAAAGCCTTACAATCCATTTCTTGCTGTTACACACAGACCACAGGCATTACACTCAGAAATCATGTGAGGAGATGCACTAATGTATTATGAGGGAAGATCAGCTACAGCAACGGAGCAGAAACCAGCTGTGACCTGGCTCACCCAGTGCTCAGCAAAGCAACTCCACCACCATCTCCTTGGCCCTTGCTATCCATGAAGGCTCTCCCTCCACCCCGTGGCAGCCTTAGAGAAAATCCTGCCTGCTCATTAATCTGGGGCATGAAGGCAAACAAACGCCAGATGGTAGCAGCAGGTACTATCTGATCTTCCTTGGATTTGAGGCTTCTCAAATCAGTGTTTTGCCTGCAACACACCCAGCAAAACCTGCATGTCTGTTTTCCCTCCCTCACACTGCAACAGTCCAGGAAAAGCGCTGGGCTGTGCCAGCCACCCTCCCGTTCACCCACACCCTCACCTCTTTTTTCACCTCCTTGGCTTTCACCTTGGCTTTGCTCTTCTTGGTGGAGCTCAGGGCGTTTGCAAGGCTGACACGAACATCGGACGGGGAACTAGGGATGCCAGGAGGAGACATGGACGAGGAGGAGGAGCAGCAGGGTGTTTCTTTACCCTTCTTCCGCTGCTAAGAAAAAAAAAAAGAAGAAAACACCCCCATCAATAAAGAGAGGATTGATAAAGATCTGGGCCCAACGAGAGGGGAAAGGTGGAGCAAAGTGGGCCGTGCACAGGTAGGATGTCATTCATCCAGCAGTCACTCATCAGCCACACCACCTTCTACATCTCCCAGCTCTGCTTTCAGACTTCACACATTTTGGGAAGAGCTTTTCATTACCCTGGAGAGAAATTCCTGCCCATCAAACCTTCCCCCAGAGAGCTCCGAGAAGATCCCAGCTGGCCTCATGTCACAACTAACTTGTCTAACTCTCCCCAAAAACAGTCCTCCGTAACAGGACAGAGATTTCATAGATGTTTTAATGCAGAATTGTCCACTCTGGCGAATCCAAGCTGGATGGATTCAGGACACGGAGGGTGACACAAGTAACCTGCCCTGTTCACACACAACAGACTTTTACTGCCTGCAAGACAATCCAAGCTTGACAGCTCCTCTGAGTGCACATAGGGTGGGGAAGACAAAGGACAGCAGAGTTAATCGCCTTCCCCTCACCCTCAGCTCCTAAGGGTCCCACACCAATTCTGCCAGTGCATTCCTCACCTTGCTTAGCTCCTTCCTCTCCTTCCCCTTGCTGCTCTCCTTTTTGGGGCTCATGGGTGCCCCCTTGCCACAGCGCCCAGGCTTGGAGACAGGAGTGGAGCTGGCAGGTGCTGCGGGGGTCAGCATGGCCGAGGATGTGCTGGCGTCATGGAGGAAGATCCGCTCACTCCGCCGCCGGTTCCACAGGTCATCATCGCTGGCCTCAAGCCCAAATTCAAAGCTCAAGTCCTTGGGGGACTTGAATTTCTTCAGCTTGCGGCCTTTCTCAGAGCCAAGCTTGGTTTTGTCAGTGCCCCCAGATCCGGAGTCCAGACTGCTGGGGGCCTGGCTTGGCGGGATGCTGCTTGCCTCCAGTGGCCCCTTCTTTCCCCGCAGCAGCCCTGAAGGTGACTTCTTCCTGATCTTGATCTCACTCTCTGAGTCGGTGTATTCAAACTCCGTTCCTAGGTGAAAAAGATTTAACCATCAGTCAAAGCCTTGGATGAGTGCAGAGGGGCCACATCCCACTGGAAGCTTTCGGGCTTCATAGGAGGTGCCGCGCCTGTTCAACAGAGCCCTTGCTTGTTCCCCTTTCCAATCCCCACATCCCTCAGATGTTCAATTCTGCCCATAAAATACTGATTTCATTGAAAGTAAGTCTCCCCTGCCCTAAGCAAGAGCCCACTGATTCAGGCAGTGTGGTTCAGCATGCTCCCCCTGCCTTCAATTTCTCCCACAACCAAAACCCTGCAAGGAAGCTCTTAAGAGAAAAGATACTCCAACATTTGCCCCTCCACAAAAAGGAGATGCTCAGCTGAAGTCAAGCACGAACCCCACAAGTTGGGCCTCCCTCCCCTCCCAGTGGGACCCCTCTCCAGTCTCACCTTTGTTTCAGGAGAACAATCTCTTTAACGAAGTGAATGAACCTGAATTTTAAGCTTATTTTTCCTATTGGCCAACAGACACCACAGATCTTTTTACTGGCTCACATAATCACCTTGAAGTCAAGAGAGGTAAGTGATCTTTGGTCTGTGGCAAATGGAAATCCCCTCACATTGGCCTCTGCTCAGCACTACGGGCACAGCAGTACCCAGAGACCTGAAATATTGTAGTAATGCCAACAAGTTCACCACCTGCAGTGTGTTTCCCGGAACCTGATAAAGGAGGGCAAGATCATACATTTCCAGGGGCAGAAGGGAAACTGAGGCAGCACCTACACACGCAGCAACATGGGCAGGAGGTAGGCAAAGCACTACCAGTGCTGTGCAGGCACTGTGCTATCAGGGGGATACAACAGCCAGGAAGAACCTTGCCCAAGGTCATGCAGTAAGTCTGTGCTGGCACAAGAGACAGAGCCCAGATTTTCTAAATCCCTTTATTTCCCGGGGCGCTGGACCTCATAGAGTGGCAGAGCACCTCTGAAGATGTGTACAAACATCAGCAGCGCCTGGATCTCCAAAAAGAACACTAGCCAAAGGTCTCTTTTGGTATCCTCCTACACCCTGCTGTGGATCTGCCCTCTCTGCATGACTCTGTCTTCAGACCAGCAAGGTCCAATATCAGGCCTCCCTTCCTGCCAGGGAGGTTTGCAGAAACTCTTCTCAAGCCCAACAATGAATGGCCTCTGCTGTGATAACCACTGCCTGCAGGAGACCCTTGAGAAAGGACACAAGGGACCAAAGAACATTCACGTGGGAAAATAAAAAGGTACGAGGCACAAGCATGGAGAGCGTCTTCTCTCAGTCCTCTCTCAAACACACTCACTTTCCTGGGTAAATGCAGTCTGCAGGAACCTGTTGTCATCTTCCACCCAACCCTCTTTCCCTGAGACTGCCCCAGCACGGATAGAAAAAGAGCAAGGCTGTCAAAATGAAAGCTGGCAAGGCTCAAAATTAAAAACCCATTGGAAATTCCAACACTCCTCCTCCTGTCGCATGAGGCACTTTCTAGATGCTTCCAGTCTCAAGGAGGGCAGGTTACAAGGCGATAAATTCTTAACAGAGGCTGTTGGAACAAGTTGGCAAGAGCCTAATATAGGATGGAAACAGTGCTAAAACAAGCCAGCTCCCAGGGAAGACATCATTTTCCATTCTGAAGCGTGCTATAAATTACATTATCACTTAATAAATATTAATAGAGAATTCATAAACGGAGCCCATAGAGATCTGTCTGGGAACGATGTCACCCATGGGCACTTGTGCAGGAGGGCATAGGGAGGGGAAGAAATGAAACTCCCAATTATGTGTAACACTGGAACTGAGACACAGACAGGGACAGAAAAACATAGTCTGGCACTGCAAACATGAGCAGAGGAAGGAATGCTTGTTTCAAGACTCGCTGGCCGGTTTCTATGAGGAAGCTGATGGGACGGGCTGATTGAAGGGGTTTCTCTTCTGCTTGGGTGTCTGCTTCTTTTGGGTATCTAAGATCAGCTGCATTTAGCACGTGCTTCCTGCCCTAAAACGTAAGAGCACTTCACTGCTTTCAGCACTCAGTTCAAGGGGATGCAGTATCCCATCGCTTGTCTTTGCAGCATGATTCACCAGGTAGGAAAAGAGGGATCTTTGAGAAGGCCACAGCCCCCAGGGAGGCCACGGCTGCAGCTGCTAGACCTGCCATAGCGTGACTGGTTCTTGTTTTTTTCACCAGGCGCTTCCCCCTCCCTTCAGCATCAGGACTGAGCAGCCAAAAGCAAAGAAAGGGCAAGACAGTGGCTGGGAACAACCAGCAGCACAGCTGGGACCTCCTGAACTTTCCACCTTGCCCCTATGGCACCAACTCTGACCACGCGACTCACCCATCAGGCTCTGCCGCTCCTCCTTCTTCTTCGCCTTCTGCTTGGCCTCCAGCTGGATGATGGAAAGCGGAGGGGGAACGATGGGGCTGGGCATGGCACTGGCGGCAAATCTCGCTAGAAGGCCCAGGCCGCTCTCGTCAAGGGCAGGTGACGAAAGCCTGTCGGTGCCATCCGTCCCATAGTCCTCTGCTTCCTCCTCTTCCTCTTCGTCCTCCTCTTCCTCCTCCTCTGAGCTAGAATCTGGCACGAAGAAAAGAGAGAGCCCATTACACATCTCATGGAGTTGTGTCTCAGCCACATTTCCACCCCAAACCGGTAACTCTCCTGCCGCTCTGTGTTCACCTCAGTAGCACTGAGCCACCCATGAGCTGAGCCAGAAGATGCTGGCCAAGGACACACGCGTGTCTTTGCAACCATACAGCCAGTATCACCCTGCCTACCATCACCCTTGAAGGACACGGTGATTTAGGGTAAGGCAAAGAAGACCCATTCAAGGCGAGGGAGGGAAGAGCAGGGTGTTGGCAGAGACTTGATGCCACGCACCCCTTCCCTGCAGCTTTCAGAAGGAATTAAAAACTTAATTCCTTTGAAAATCCCAACCTTGGAGCTGTGGGATTCCCCTCCCGCCCACCACCTCTTCCTCTGTAATGAAACCATTAGCATAATCAGAACCAGAGATCAGCATGGAAGGGGAATACCAGAGCCCAGGCTGCGCCAGGGTGGGAGGCAGGGAGGACACAGGGAGGAGAAGGGGCAGGAGGCAAAAATGCAAAGGAGGGGGAGGGAAATAATACTTTGAAAGCAATGGATTTGGAATGCACAAGGGGGGAAAGTGTAGGTAGTGCTGGAGACAAGGAGGAGCGTTTTAAACACTCTGCCCCAAAACTCTCCGTGCTTTTCATTTCCCTCTCTAGAGCAGGAGAAGCTGCCCCCAGCCAAAATCTAATTCTGGCAAAGAAACCAGCCCTGCTGCCTGCCCCGGCTGGCACCCACGGAGAGCAGCGGGCTGGGGTTTTCCTTTACAGTGCATATACAGCAGGTATTTTGGGGGGGAGATGCTCTGAGAGTGGCACCTCTCCCTTCCTACAGCACTTCCCAAGAGTCTGTCATCAGCTCAAAAGCAATTAATTTTAACAGCGTCTCATCCGGTTAGTGCCAGTGAGCGAAAGGCACACAGAACCCCATGTACCACACACACACATATACACACATATATGAGCACATATACCTAGAAATAGATATATTTAACTACCAAAAAAAGTGGGTCTGGAAAAAAAGATTTCATTTCTCTTGAAATTGAGGGCTTAAGTAGGATCATGGAGGTAGCTGGAAAATTTCCACCACTAGCAGGAGCCCTGCTCTCCCCGCCTGAGCCCGCTCAGCTCCCCGCCAGCCAAATGAGAAACCAGATCCCTTCAAAATGAGCTGGAATGAGCACGAAAATCCTTTTCTTTTCACGTATGCCCTCTGGGATAGATAAAAACGTCCTCAACACTTGGTTGTTCAAAAAAAAAAAAAAAAAAAAAAAAGGGGGGAAAGATACAATAACATAAGTGTTATTTTTTTTCTACTTTGGATTATTTTTCCATGGCATTAGAAATAACAGGAATATCAGAAAACAGTGTTCTCATCCTTACATTTTATTAATGGAAGTAATGGGAAGCTATTTTTGTTTTAACAAGGAGACCTTATCTCCGTTGCATACATCAGATGGTCACAGAATACTAATTTTTAACCGCATAAAATCCCTTCCCTGTTTCAGTTGCTCAGGCTGGTGCCCTGTGATATTAAAATGCTACTAAACCTACAGTTCTGCAGTAAATACCAAGAAATCCACAGCCATGTGGATAAAGAAACCACGTGCGCAAAAAAAAAATCCACAGTAAATTAGGATCAGATTCCTTCTCCTACCAGAAAAGGGGCACAACTGCTGCTTTTCTACCACGTTTTGCCAAAAAGAAAACAAATCCAGATGAACTCGCCTATTCCAAGATGTGAAAACCACCTGCCTGAAAAGCAGGAAAATTGTGCCCGAGTTCAATGATGCACCGTGAGGGACTGAGACCCTCTCTGCACATCCCATTTGGCTCCGAAATTCAGAAATTCTCAGCAAAAATAGAAAAAAAATCAACGTGTACAGCCCCTCATGCCAGACCTAGAGAGTCGGCCGAGCCAAGAGTGGCTCGCCGGGGAGGAAAACAGGCAAAAAATGGGGAAGTTTGCAGGAAAATCCTTCCACGACCTGTCCTCTAGCACTTAAAAGATTCTGCATGTGCAAGGGCACAAGGGTGCCCAGCAGCTCCAGTATTTCAAATGCACTGAGGTAAAATAGATTTAAAAGCCAGGATGAGAGCAGCTATTACTCACGCTACAGAAAATGTACGATGCAATAACGTACCTGGCACTTATTCTAACCTCTTTCAAACATACGGTGTCACACTACGGAAAGACAACCGAAGATAGTCCCCTGTCAGCATTTTTACCAAAACACTTACATTTTAATCTGCATGAGATACAATTTTCAGCCTGAAAATAAACGCGTTTTAACACATTCACAGATCGATCCTCCTCCACCTCTCACGGCAAGGGCAGATCTTGCTAACTCCACTCTGCATGCACCGCACAGTCCCTGCTCCTCTTCCTCCCGATTTTCTGAGGAACAAAAACTAACAAACGGAACAAAAAGAACAGATCTGGGGCTCTGCTCCAAACCCATGCGCTTCTGAACTATGACATTTATGGTCATGGTGGCAAAGAAGCTGCTGGTGCTCTATCTATAGCCATCTGCACGGCTTCTTGGAGAGCCTCATGATGTCTGTATTTCATGTGAAGCAGGAGTTCTACTCCTACTGTACCCAAACTATGTGTGGGCTTAAAATGAAGCATGCACAGATGCCTTCACATCATTGGAGTCCTATTTTTTTTTTTCTCCAGAAAAGGTGATTTTTCGTTAATAATGGGGAAAATGACATTTTAAAAAATCATTTTTCCCTCCAACGATAATTCTGTTAGCACTGCACAAGGGTAAGGGAAAAAAAATATTCAAAGTTAAAAATATCTTTTCTACTTGACATTTTTAAGAGCATGTATATGTGTGTATATACCCACACACACAACCACACGTGTACATACAACTCTACAGCCAAAACTCACAATAAATTAATATTTAAACGCTACTGATGCCAGATAAACTGAAGCCAAAGACGACTTTTTTTTCCCCCTAAATTTTTTACCTGCATTAAATTAAAAACCAAACCCAATTAAAACCACTAAATTTTCTCATTGCTTTTAACAGCTGAGCTGCCGTCATATTTTACTGTAGGAGAGCCGTAAATGAAGATTTGTTAATGATGAACAGAAGCTGGTTAAGCAATTTGGTTTTTGAAGACTGATGTAACAAGACAGATTGAGGGGAGTGTGGAGAGGAAAGGCTTGGGAAGGGGGGGAGTAAAAACACACACTTAAAAAGAGTCATTTCACATTGTAAAAAAAATAGCATGATTTTCTCGTAACACCAAGCAGGCCTATAGCATACAAAGCAGGCTAAGTACAGGCAGACTTTAGACAGCTACTGGGTCATTGACATCTGATTTGTGTGATCTGTCCAAATTCTGGAGGTTACTTATTTTGGAATGTCCAATTTAAGATTGTACCCTTTTTTTTTCTTTTTTTTTAAACAAGCCAATTCTCATCACTGGAAGATTTTTTTTTCCCCCTCCCGTATGTGCTGTGCTGCTGACTCCAGAAGTACTTACAAAAAAATTCAAAGTATTACAACTATCACATGGGAATGACTGCGTAGGGAACTGGTTGTCCCTCACTGTTTGCTTTTTCTTTTTTCATTGAGGTAAAATCATTCTCCAAGTCAGGGAAAAAAGAGCGGGGAAGAAGGTACTAATTTCTTAAGGAAAACAGAGTAGGAAGGAGGAGGAAGAATGGGTCTTTGGTCCCAGAAAGCTCAAGGTATTACCTATCCTGATGGTTTTCAAAAGTCCCGTGTTTAGCCCACATTGGCAGTTTCCTCTCCAAGGTCACTGGATGAAAAACCACAAGCTTTGCCTGTTATCAGAATGGCAACACGGTGTTTGGTCTGAAGAAGGCAGCATGTCCCTACCTCTTCTCTCTCCAACTCGATGAAAACAGGTCTTCCTGAAGCTACTCTTACCTCTGACACAGAGAGCGGCACGGCCATGGCCAGGCAACTACCCTGATACTAGGACAGTCTGCATCATGGCTCAGAAAACTGAAGAACAGTGGCAGAGCCTCTGCAGTTAGCACCAAGGCTCCTCATCTTGGACCCATCTGCAAATCCTTCCCTTTGCTGGATTAAGGGGTTCCCCAAAAGAAGGTGTGCAAACAGTAAAGCATTTCTGGAGTCCTCAAACACATACGCACAAGCAAACCTTCCATGCAAGACTTTTTATGGACAGAGGAGAGTCAAAAGTGGACAGCAATCATTTTCAAAATTAAAATAACCAAGAGAATGCAAAAAGCTACGTGTCATTATTCATGGAGGTAACATCGAAACATCTGAGGCTGACAGATGACATAAAGAAAAGTTATTTTGCCTACCTACAAAACAATGGTCAAGGTTCAGGTTCATGGCTAGTGACCCTCGCTGAGAAGTGTCTGCCCTACAACCAGCCAACCACTTTGCTTCTTTAGTGCAGCGTGAGAGCAAATGCAAGAGACCGACACAGACATTCAAAGCATCATGGATAGGGGCAGGGGTGAAAGGGTTGGTCAAGCAGCTGCAAGGAGAAAGCGAGCACTTCTAGAAAAGCTGAGGTTATTAATCGGTTTAGTATCAGGGAAAGCCATTAGAAACCCTATTACCCAAATATCCCTTCAAGTAATGCTTCTGAGAAAGAACAACCACAAAAAAAAAAAAAAAAAATCATTTGCAAAAAAAAAATGAAACTTCAACCAATAACCCCTCCCCGTCTCCCCCTCCATGCCCACCTCCCACCCCAGGAGGTTTTGCGTCTTTGGTTTCCCCACCATTAAAAGACACCCCAGAGGGATTTACAATGCATTTCCCCATTTGTTTCAGATTACCCAACCTCCTCCCATATCCCCTCCCAGATCCCCAGACTTTATCCCATAAAACTGGGATATTTTTTAGTTGTTTTTTTTTTTTAAAAGCAGACAGGTTACTTGAAAAATAGACAAAGTCAATTAGAGACAAGTCGCCTATCTGCTTACCTGGAGCAAAACCAAAAAGCAAACCCAAAAAACCCTCAAGAACTTGGCACCTAAAAGGGATTGATATCCTCAAAATTTCCAACAGCAGCAAAATAAAGAAAAGATGCAGGAGGGAACAGGGAAGGGAAGAATGGAAGTTAACGCAGACTTTTCATGGAAATGTGGCAATCTCACCCTTATATAAAATCCACTATCCCCAGAACTTCTGAGGCTCTTTAAAGAATTTTATTTTTTTAAAAAACATGTATTTCTCCCTTTTGTTTTTTCTTTGAAATGCATTGGTGGGTCCAGCCCAGAGCCACATCAAACCAAATCAGTGTTCTGTATCTTTCTGCTGTGTTTGGTCCATTTGGTTTTTTTAGCTTAAATTATCTTTCTTTGAAGATTGGGTTTGGAGGGAAGAAAAAATAAACAGGTGCATGGAAGAAATTAACAACAAAAAAATAAGAAAACAAAACAAAAGCTATGCAGCCCTGTTTACAATTAAAAGCCCTCTGAGCAGTGTGAAATCCTGAAAGGCTTTTGCTGTGCTACATCCAGATCTGCCGTGCAACTGAGATGATAACAACTGGGGATGCTCTTGCTTAGCATTCAGCCCAGACGAGCTACTTTCTTTTGGGAGCTGAGGGCTCATTAAAATGACCTTTCCCCATGATTATTATTTAATGAGTGCGCTCTAAAACAGAAACCCCTTGTGTCTCTGGAGGAAAAGTCTCAAGTAATCCCTTTTCCCACTGAAGTACTAATGACAGGCTGACAAAAAAAAAAGCTGCAAGAAGAAAATTGGGATGAGGGCGAGGGAGGGAAACTGCAGAGACAAATTTAATGCAGTAATTGCCACATCCTTGAACACCACAGGTTACATCTGGGCATCTGAAAAAAAATTACCACCCAAAAAGAGAGGCAAAAACTTGCCGTATACATTTTAAAAAGTGAAAAAGAACAATTTTTGGCTGTTAAATAACTGGGGATCTTACACCCAGCACCCTCCTGCAGCAGCAACAAGGACCAAGTGCCTCTGTGCTTTATCTGCCTGCCTTGAGAGAGTCTATCAACAGAGGAAACAAACTGAAAAAGAAAAAAAAAGTGGATGAACAAATTAAAAATTAAAGGGTTGAGGGGTGGGGGAAAGGCCTAGCCTTTATCTGGACAAAGGCAGCAGGGATATTTGAATAATAGAGAGTACCCCAGACTAGGTTAATTCCAGTTCTACTCATGGGGATTGGGAGCAGGAGGGGGATGCAGAGCAGGATGAAGTGAAGCGGCAACCTAATCGCCTGATAAGAGACACAGCAAGAGAGACAAGGTACACAGGTTTAGTTAAAAATGAACTCGATATGTTTAATAAAGCTTGGTATACCAAATCGCAGTACAAACATCAAGTCACACAGCCACACAACAGTATCCCGGTATTAAAAAAAAAAAAAAAGGAAAAATGAAAAATAAAAAAAAAGGAGGGGGGGGGAAGGAAAATAATAATAATAATAATAATTAAAAAAAGCTTTTCAAATCTCTACAAGGCTCATGCCAAAATAAAATAATAAGAAATAAAATAATAATAATAGTAATCATAATAATATAATGGTGGTGGTGGCAGCAAGGAAGAAAGTGAGGGAAAAACTGAAGGGAGGAAGGGAACAGGAAAGCAGGGAGAGGTGGATACTAAAACCCAGTTGATATAAAAAGCTCTAAAAGAGCCAGTCAGTAATAATATCACAATGATACAGGTACAAAAAAGGATAAAAAATAAACGTCGGGCTGATAAAGCAGGCTACGCTGCCAAGAACAAAGATGGCCGCCCTGGCTCCGACCATCAAAATGGCTGACCCCTGCCCGCCAGGACCCTCGCTCGCCCTCGCCCTCTGCCCCACCCGCTCCCATACAGCCATGGCGGAGGGGTGCGTGTGGGGTTGCGTTTGCTATAAACTAGTAACCTTGATCAAACGAGTCCTCCGAGGAGTCGCTGAAGGAAGATCCCGCCTCGGCCTCCCGCAGCAGCAGGCAGAAAGGCTGCTTGCGGCCTGCTGCTGCCTTTGGCTTCAGCGGCCGCCCGGCCGCCGCACTGCGGGAGGCCGGCTTGGGGCCACTGGCCACCCGGCCTCCCTTCCTGGCCACCGCCGAGCTGTAGAGACCAGGCGGCCGCGGCTTGGGGGCGGACGGAGGCTGTGCTGGCCACTCGTCCCTCAGGGATCCCTCCTCCTCCTCCTCCGAGTCCGTATCTGTGGTCAAAGCGGGTGGGAAGAGCGTTACATCAGAGAATGGGGGCTTGAGGGGTTTTGGTGGGGTTTTTTGGGGGGTGCTTTGGTGCATTTCTTTGTGAAGAGGTTGTAAACCAGGAGGGAAAAGACGCTGCAGGAGAGGCCACATGCCGCTATTTTCCACTCTTGCTAGGTCTCTCCATCACAAGTCTAAGGCTCAGCAAGTGGGAGCTGAATAAACACAGAAATACGTATTTCCTTCTTTCAGTCAGAAATAGACACTCTCCACCTACACCAGATGACTCCTGTCCCCCCTTCAGACAAGATGCAAGGAGTGTTTTAGCTCAGGAGCAGAAAACTGAGGTAGATGTTTCCATGATGAAGATGCCCACCAAAGGTCCAGCAATGCCAACAACTGGTACATCGACCGGAATTAATCTTAATCATGGTTATGTTCAACACTCTGACCTAAATCTCCTTTTCTACATGAACCAACTCTCCCAGAGGGTTTTCAACACAGGCAGGCGGAGCGAGCCCAGCTGCCAAGCGGACAACATGTCTAACTCCAAATATCTAACTCCAAACATGACACCCCAGACACTCTGTGGCATGCAAGATGAAGTACATCAAAACAGAGCAGGGACCAAGCCACTCCTCAGTCTGCGAACCACGGTTTTACAAAGCTGCCAAGCCCCACAGGCAGTGAGAAGTTATCCAGTGGTGCTCCCTGGCATCCGATGAGTGGAACAAAAAGCATACGGTACCCCTGGACACAATAAAAGTGGGTATAAATTGTCATCGCCCCACTCGTGAACGCACCATCGGCTCCACAACATTACAGACATTGTGGTGGGGACCATTCCAGCCTGTGGGCAGCAGAAGATGCTCTCCAGTGTCAGCCCAGGTCAGGCATCACTCGTTACCAATATTGCATTGGTTGTGGAGACAGAAACAAGGGGCAGTCAGCTTAGGAGGCCCAAAGCCCAAAGATGCAAATGATTTTAGGCATCTGACTTCTGTTAAAATCTGTGGGAATAGTATGCTCAGCTTGCCCTTTGGATCCAAGCCCAAGGTTTTCAGGACTCCAGCTAGAAAATCAAGAGGTTAAGAGGCAGAAGGACTTGGCACCAGTCCCACTTCTCCTCCTCCACAAGAGCAGTCCACCAGTCATGGGAGGTGCTGCCATATGCTCAACCTGCCTTCCCAAATCCATCACGCCTGAGTAACCAAACGACAGGCTAAAGCCCTTTCCTTGAACCTGCACACAACTGAAAAACCACACACCGAGGCTGAGGCAATTCAGAGGTGGTTCCTCAGTGACAACAGCCCTCCTGAGCTGAGACTCTGTGGCAAAGGGGAACATTCCTACACCAGGAGACTCACTGGAGAGCAGAGGGGTCAGACAGAAGCTACCTTAGGTCCAGGAGGGAGTTTTTGTTCATGAAATCACAGTACCAAGGGCAAGGGCACTGCAAAAGCTCCCTCTGACACAAGCCAAGGCTTTTTAGCTCCGGCAACAGCCCATACCTCCTCTCCCCATTAGCTCCAGGGCTCTCAGTTTAGGAGCCATGTGTCTGTCCTTGGGAGTGAAGCACATTCAGGAACAGAATTGTTGGGTGGTGTGTACAGCATGATCAGCCAAAGCCTGTGTTCAAGTCCAGTGGACACAATAGCTCCTATTTGGCCATGTAAATGGCTAATTTCATGCCAAACATTTGTTCCGTTGGAGAATCACTAGCTCATCATCTTCCCCATTAGTGAAATTTCTAAACCGGTGTTGCGCTGAGAGATGTTATTTGTTATGCATACAAACACCCCAGAAGGGTTTTAACATGGGACTTAAATAGCTGCAAGCGAAGGAAAAGATGCGTACGCAAGTGAGCTAAGACAATTACACGACCAGGCCTCAGACCATAAACTCCAACTCCCTCACGTGCTCTCTGCCCCACTGTCTGCTTGAACTGTTAAAGGCTCTTCTACCTCTGATTCTACTGTCTTCCCAACACGACCTGCAATTCTGATTTTTCCTCCTGTCACAGGGGTCCCCAGCTCTGCTTGGTTGCAGGTACTTTCGCCTCAAGTGCACTCTGGGTTCAAAAATCAAAATCAGAGGATGCTGGGGTGCAGATAACCACTGACGAGACAGATGAGAAGGCTGAGCACAGCTACCCAGGAATCAAGCCACAACACTGAAGGGCAGGAAGATTCTCATGAACATCAGTGCTCCTGGTAGGCTTTGCCTCCTCCAGCTGACTCCATGGCATAATCCTAAAGCCAGTCCCATCTAACTCAACAAGGACTTCAAAAGTCTCCTGGACCTTCTAGAAGCTATGAGTACTCATCTTACAAGTAAATGGAGAGTGTCTACTCCCACCGAAAGCAAGAACATGGATCAGCATCTTTTTTTAAGCATATTCCCAACAACACAGGCCAGGAAGAGATACTGATATTGCCTATCTCTTGGACAGAAAGTTGGGTGTACAACTCATGCTGACCTCAAAGATGCAGCAGCATTGATTAGCCAGGGAGGAGCTCACTTTACACTCATAAGCAAAACCAGACTCATCTCTGAGACTCCTTCCAAGATGCCAGAACCCCCCACCACAAGACCCCACAACAAATTACACTGAAAGAAGAGATAAATGAGGGGTTACTTACTATAGGAGTAGCTGCTAACTTCAGATATTGCTGGTGAATGAGAAACCTTGAGCTGATTTTTGACTTTTAACCCCACCTCCATCTTCTTCATTTTGGCAGCCACTTTGTTTTTACCTTCCTTGCTGGTTTTCAGTGACAGGCCCAAGTTCTTGGCCAGGCTCTTCTTCTCCTCCTTGCTTGGCAGAGCCTCGTGGGGTGGGAGGTACCTGCTGCCACCTCCACTATTTTTCGACTTTCCCCCGGAGCTGTCAGCAAACTTGAAGGGGGATTTGAGCTTGTCTTGTTTGGTGAGTGACAAGGCTTTGTCAAGCTTGCTGGCCAGCTGCTCCTGATCCGATGGTACCTTCTTCTTTTTGAGCTTTAACTGCCGAGGTGAAAGGAAGAAGGTGACTACAGAGCAGATATCACGGCAGACCTGAGGGATTTTACTAGCCCTTGTAACCATCTCTCAAGCACACCACTTAATAAGGCCTCAAAATGACAGTCTTAGGCCCCAGTTGCCATAACCCACCATGGTGCTAGGGAGGAAGAAGAGGAAGATGTCAGCAAACAGCACAGCTTCACCTTTACTGAGCACTACAAAACTGCAAGATTAACTTAGAAAAAATGAATTTTATTCCAACAGAAATAGGTTCATAGAACAACATGTCTTGGAGTTCTTTTTCTCATCACCTTCTGGTTTTTAGGATACGTTTGGGTTGGTTTTACAAGCTTTTTCGCTAAATCACAAGGATTAAAAATCTTCTTTACCCAAAACCCCAGCCAAATAAATACGGATTTCCACATAATCAACCAGCTCCAGAGGCTGGGATGCCAAAAAGACCCAAATATCTCTCAGCAAGAGCATCAGCACCACTGCATTACAGCCAACGCTGCTACATCCTTTTCAGTATTTTCTTGCTTCTTGAAAAAAGTAAATATGCTTTTACATGTGCTACAGCTAGATAACAGCAGCTGTAACTCTGGATTGCGCCTGTATGCGTTTTGGATTTCAGCAGCAGCTTAAAGCTCCAGTGAACTTCTCATTGCCTCAACGGCAGCAGAAGAAAACCCTGCATTTAAAATAGTGAGGTTGCGCTTCCTTCTCTCCCTCGCTTCAGGAAGTCCATTCTCCTCCACTATCTTGACAGGTGAAGGGGTAAGACAAGCCCTGCTCTGGATTCAGAATCAGGGCAACACTGTGATGCTCCAGATGGCTTGAAGGCACTTGCCTCTCTGCTGCCTACCAAAGAGGTCCGATCTCCATAAGCCAGCATTAGCCTTTACAAACACCCCTCTGCTGCACATACAGTCCTCTCATGAAGAGCTTCTAAACTCACGTAAACTGAGAGATGACGCTCTAAGATCAGGAGTAGTAATCCAGTGCAAGCCAACACTAGCAAAGCAGGGAAGAGATCTACTTTTGGCCCGTGGCTCCATGTTCCCCATGAGGGCACTGACCTCATTTGAGAAGCTAGGAGCTGCATCGTGCTCTTCCCAGCTCTGGTTCCTCCCTTTCATCTTGCCATTGCTGCTCTCCACATCCTCGTCCTCCTCCGGGAGGGCCCCTTTGTGCCTCTTCTTCATGCCCTCTCCAGTCTCAGAGTCTTCAGAGAGCAACAAGGACTTGCTCAGTCTGCAAGCCAAGCACAGGATGGGTCAAGGTGGGGGGTTTTCCTCCCTTTGATCCCCACCGAGCTCAAAAGTGAGGTTACATGTCTCCTAGGACAGTGGGGATCCTCAGCGGGAGCCAAGTCCACTGTGGGGCGACAGCAGTTTGGACAAGGTTTTCCACCAAACACGAGAGCCAAGAAGCCCTTCTTGCACACTCTTGGCCACCAGCACAGATGAGGGTGCCTGAAATCAGAGACCTGCAAAGTGGTCTCTTAAAGGAAGTATTTGGTGTCTTGAGTAACAACCACCAAGAAGTGCCTGATTTGGTACAGAGCAGCAGAGGGAAGGACAGACAGCTGAGTTGACCCTGTAGGTCTTTTCCCACCTCTATTTTCATGGACTCTGTAGGTGCCCAGAATCCTCAAGGCCCAGGGAGGTGCCTCACTGCCCAAACACTTGCTCCGGTTGCTTGGTTATGAGCAAGGAGGTGGTAAGGAACTGCCACACAGGGTGACACAGAGGGACAAGGGCACTGCAGGGACTGGCTTGCTCAAAGGACAGGCAAACTGCTCTGCAAGCCTGGCCATTCTGTGAGAGGCAAGTGTGACCTATGTCTTCAGTCTCGCTTTGGGATTTGGGGGGAAAGGAGAGGGTAAATAAATAATTTTAAATCATAAAAAAAAAAAATAAAGTAGGTGAGACCATAAGCACATCTTTCACTGCTTTCCACCTGTCTCCAGTAACTACCTGATGGACAATCAGTCAAGATCTCAAGACTTCTATCAAGCCTCCATTAAAAGCCCTCCTATGCCACCTCCCTCACGCGAAGCCTGCTGGCCCAAGTCATACCACCACCACAGCGCCACCAACACAGGGCAGCTTCCTCAGCTTCCAGGCATCTCCCCTCCATCCTCTCTGCTGACCTCCACAGACAGCTAAAACCAACACCTTAGGCCCTGAATGACGGCTGAGGGTCCACCTCCCACACCAGGCTGCTCAAGAGTTCCTGTGATGCAGGGACATGCACACACAACATGATCATGCACGCACACATGCACAACTCCAGCCATCTCTAGATGCCTCCAGCCTTGTCCAGCCATCCAAACACGAAGAGCAAAACACAGAGCCACCAAGAGGACAGATTTTCAGAAGCACATGGTCAGTGGGAGCTGGGCACCTGAATCTAATTTGTAGTCTTGAAAGGACATTTGCAAAAATATGTAGCACACGGGGAGGCAGCTTGGAGATGCCTTCCCATTGGAGAGGCTTGGCCATCTATGGATGGTTAGATGGCCAACAGTGGTGAGATCCAGGCACCCAAACAAAAGCAGCTGGACTTGGAAAAGAGAAGGCGGCAGAAGAAACAATGATCCAGACACTTGAAAGCGAGAGATCAGGCAAAACCAACTCCCACTGATTAAGGGAACAGAAATGAAGACAGCAGAAACACAGTAGAAAGGCCCTACCAAGGAGATAACCTGCAACAGCCCTGTCCTTCCAGTTTTTGACATCAACATCCCTGCAATCAGCTCTACAGCACCCGCTTGCACCGTCCGCTCTCCTGAAAACACACGAGGACACGCTCCCCGACACCATGAGCTCGCCTACAAGTCCCTGCCCAGCCAGCTCCTCCGTATCTCTTCACCACTGCTCAACTCAGCCTGTCCTTGCACCCAACACCAGACACATGCTCTACCAGCAGGGAGGGAGGAGGCTGGCACCATATTCCCACTGTAAGGACACACTCATGGTAAATTCACACGCTTCCACAACAGCAGCGCTGCCAGAGACTGGCCTGCCAACACAACGCCACGGCGAGCCCCTGCTGCATCCGAGATGCTCTCCCCAAGTAAGACCCTGGTGCAGCGACCCTGCCATTTTCCCGTCTTCCCCAAATTCCAGCCTTACTTTCCACTCTTGCTGTCACTCTTCCCTCTCTCCTTAATGGGTGACAGAGCGCTTGATCCAAGTTTCCTCTTCCTGGGCCTTCCAGGGCCTCTTCTCGCCAAGCTTCTACTTTTCTCGTCATGCTTTTCCCTTTAAAAAAACCACACGCTTCACTGTTAACCAAGGCAGAAAAAAAAAAAAAAAAAAAGAGCAAAGAAAAAAAAAAGGAAAAAAGCAAAATCAAATTTTGCAACGAAAAAGCGAAACAAAAAGGGGAAAAAAATTAAAGCAAATAAATCCAAAAAAGAAAAAAGGGGAAAAAAAATTAAAGGAAGCAAGCAAGAACAGGAGCCAACCCAGAACCTTTGCCTGTCACCAAACTGCTAAACTGAGCTGCTGAAGCCAAGGTTGTCTCTAACACGGTCTCCCAGCTGCATTCACCAGTGATGGGGCTGTTTTGTCACAAAGCCTAGGAGTGTGCTGTGCAAAGCTCTGGCGGGCCGTACCAGGAGGACAGGAGAGGAGACAGGGAGGGATGGAGGGCTGTTTTCTCTCCCGGACCGAGAGGCAGTGAAAGTGCCCAGCTGGAAAAAAAGAGACCGAGTGAGCAGCCTGTGACTTACTCCGAGTCCCTGCGGCGCTGCAGCTTCACCAGCTCCCGCTGCTTCTCCTTGTACCGCCGCTGCAGCTCCGCCAGCCTCATCCTGTAGTCCAGCTCCATCGCGTCCATGTTCTCGATGGCCGATTTGATGGAGTACATCTAGGGTAGGGAGCCAAGAGGCGGCGAGAAGGTCAGGACATGTCCAGGTCCTCACCTAGACTGGGGTGCCCTTGCAATGGCCAAGATCTGCAGCCCTCCATGCTTAAGAGTGGAGCAGAGCACCCTTGCCCACAGCAAGCACAGCCCTAGAGCGGGACCCAAGCCAACCAGTCAAGTGAAGATGTTCTGTGGCTTATGCATGGGATGGTGTCAGCTTTGAGGGGGAGCAACCCTGGGAAAGAACCTGCAGGATAAAAAACACCCATGGAGCCTCTTTTCCCTTACTTAAAAGGGCAGGTCAAAGTATTCCCTGCCTTGAAACACCTACTTGCTGGGTACAAAATAATTTGTCAGTCTCTCCCATGGGGAAGAGTCAGCAAGGAAAAACCCAGGAAAAACTCTCCTGCCACTATCTTTATTATTACATGAGAGTTCCTGCTGGCTTTGTATTACAAACACCACTTCCAGGGCTGCCGAGGGTCCCGCTCAACTCAACGGCGTTGATTTGCCAACAAGGGAGGAAGCTAAATCCCACCACACGGTCAACCAACACCAACGCTGAATGGAGAAGGGCGGCACAAGCTGGGTGGCACAAACCACGGCTGGAAGAGCAAGCTGCGATGAGGGGACACGCTGCGGCTTTTCAGGCTCAGCCATACTAAGAGCTACTTACAGGTTCATCTTTCTTCTGCATCCAACTGTACTTCTTGTTGGGATTCAGCTCTCGAGGCAGCCGGATGGTTTTCAGACTTTCCATAAAGGGAGTTGAAAGTACTTCCATGAGCATGTGGGTGCTGGCAGCCAGCAAACTCTCCAGCGTTGGCCGGACAGGGAAACTCTCTGGACCTGCTGGAAAAGACAGAGAAAGTAGGAAAAAAAGCTACAGAAATTCACCTTCCAAGACTGCTCCTCCAGGAGGCACAAGGAAAGGTTGATGTCCCTTTCTAGACCATGGCAGCTCAAGCAGTCTCCCAACCACCCTTGGCCCCCACTTGATTCTCCTGTTGTACCCAGCCATGGTGCAACTGGCAGTTCCCACCACATCTCGCCTCAGGAAGTTACTGGAAGGTGAGATCTTTTAAGGGCCTGCCAAGCTCTTGGAAAGCATCATCTGGAGCTACTGGGGCCCCTTGTGCCAAACCCCGACAGACTGCAGACTCAGTGCCTGCCAGAAGGGTGTTACCCTGGCAGCTCTCGGCAAGTGGGGCTCCATTTCCGCTACACATACCACAAACTGTCTAGACATGGTGAGGGCCTTTGGAAGGGGAGAACAGTACAAAAGCCACACGTAGCTCAGCCTACTGCAACAAAAACCCTGCTCCAACCCCATCCAAAGTACCAGCCACTCCTGCAACTCAGGGCAATGCTCTCCTTCTTGAGCGGCTGAGGTTGCAAGAGATCCCTCCTGTGCTTCAGCTCCTCACAGACAGTACAGGGTCCATACGCAGAGAGACCCAGCCTGGCCCAAAACTGGACAAACTCTACACTCATGACTTACTTTGCATTTCTTGCTTCCGTTTCTCCAGCTCCATCTCTGCAATTTCACTCAGCAAAGTGATCCCTTGCAGGAAGGAGTGCTCCAAGGCCTGGTCAGGTAACACCTCCACCTTCATCTGGGATGGAGTGACACTGGTGGTAGTCAACAAGGAACAAGCCTGAGGCATTTCTGTGGCGGCCACCAAAGCATTCATCCCAGCCAGAGGGTCGCCTGGCTTGATGTCCAGAGTCGGGATTTGGCAAGAGATTGCCTCTTCCGTGTAGGAAGGGACCTCTGGCCCCTGCTCCCCCTCCTCAGGGGGCAGGCTGGGAAACTCCCTCCCCCGGGGCACATCAGCACTCTGCAGATCCATGGCTACAGAGGCCTCCTCCCGCTGGGGTGTCAAGTCCATCTCAGGTGGCTCACTCTCCGCGTGCACGAGCGAACCGTCATAGTCCATGTGCATGGAGCACGTTTCTGCTCCGCTTGCAGTTTCTGCCTGAGCCTCTGTTTCTGCAGGGCAGGGCACAACCTGGTAAGGAGGTGAGCAGCTCTGGAGGTCTTCCTGGTCCTGCTCCATAGCACCCAGGGCTTCACCCTGATGCAACAGGAGATTGCAATTGTCCACGTTCTGTACTGGGACGGCTGCGGAGGTGGTGATGTTCAGAGTCCCCATGTCCTGCTCACAGATGCTTTCTTGGCTTTCCTCCATCTGCACCTCTGATTTCACCCTCTCTTCCAAGGACTCCTCTTCTGCTGCTGCTTGGATGGGCTCTAGCATTTTGGACGGAGATAGGTGGATGGGCTTGACCTCTGGGGAAAGCTCCATGTGCTCAGAGCCTTCAGCAGGCAGTGGGACGTCAGGAGCCAAGCCATCTGCATCAGATGCTGCGGTGGGTTGGAGGAGGTAGGGATAGTGTCTTCCAAAGGAGGGAGGCAGGGACTGGAATGGATATCCCGGGGGGATCTCTGCAAGATATCAGAAGGGACAGGCTGTGTAACGGATGGGCCTCCAAAGCACCTTCTCTCTCACTAAGGCATAGAGATGGGTTCCCTTCACTTCTATCATCTCTGGTCTCTTCCTGTTCTCAAGCAGTAGCTGCTTTGAGCATGTAGCAGGCAGCAGCACCCCCGAGATCCCTTCTGCACCTTTCCAGCACTCTCCTGCAACTGGAGAGAGATCTGCCTCTTGCATCCTTTGCCCACTGAGACTTCAGCCTTGGAGGAACCAACCCAGGCTCAAGACAAGGGAAGAAGACAGCCCAGAGCCCTAGGTGCCCCTGAGACCCAGGCACTGATCCCAGTCCAAGACCCCTGGTCCTTGCCTCTCCCCTGCCTTTTAGAGGAGCTACGTGGTTTTCTCTAAGGGGAGGGATGGAAGCAGGAAAGAGCCAAGGAGAAAAAGGGAGGCAGGCACAAACACAATGGGACTCTGCCAAAGCAGGGCTCTCTTACCTGGGAACAAGGCCTGATATGGACCAGCAGCCTCTTTTTCCAGCTCCAGGTCTTTCTTCTCCACAGTCTCGGGCGCCTCTTCCTTTGGAGGGATGGCAGGGGCAGGGGGTGGAGAGGCGGGGGGTGGGCTGGAAGGATGGGAGCTGGGGGTGGCGGGGTAGGAGTAGGCTGGCTGCGAAGGTGGCTCCTCCATCTTTTGGATCACCTCAGCTTTGAGCACAGACACAGGTGAGGCCCTGGGAGAGAGGGGAGGTGGACTCACAGCCTTGCTGTAGGACGTGGAGGCGCTGGGAGACAATACAGGTGGTTTTCGGTGCACCAGTCCAGGGGCAGAGGAGGAAAGGCCTGATTTGGCACTGTCTAGGCTCCGTTTCGTCACCTTCTCTTCCATATCTGCACGCTGCTCGTTCGCCTTCAGTCTCTCCTGCGACAAGAACAGAGCAAAACTCAGCACAACATCTCTACCTGCTCGTAGGAAAGTGGCACAGACCTACCACCAAGCAACACCAAAACATGGTCTTATCAAATACGCACTGGAGTAAAACAAACGTTCCCCAGTGCAACATCATTTGAAGACCACTCTGATGGAGGGTGA
>JAVSBS010004872.1:0-21658 GCA_033124195.1 Coracias cyanogaster | reverse complement strand
AGAAATACTGCTGCAGCTGCACTGGCATCTAGTGACTGGTTAAATTAATTCCAGGGTTTTTATTGCCTCTGGCTATCCCAGACCTTTGTTTCTTGTTTCACGTTGTTAAAAGAGGGGGTTAGCTGGTTCCCAGGGGGGCTTTTTCTTTCTGGTCAAAATAGGTCTGATGTTTTCAGCACGCTGTATTATTGCCCATCTGCGATGCCTCATTGTTAACGCAAAATAGTGGAAGCGGAGATGGCCTGTGGTCAAGTCGGCAAGGAGGCATGAGCCCTTGAGCCCAGCATGACCGCTCGTTTTGTTGAGTGGCTGCAGGCAAATCACTCTGTCTCTAGGTGCAAGTTCAGCAGAAGGAGGGTGAAAACCTAGCCCTGTGGTGGCCAGTGGTGAAATCCCCACTAAGTTTTATAAGATGAGGATATTAAGTGGGGAGTCTCTCCTGGAGTCACTTCTCTGCTGAGGTAGCAGAAACAGGTTTCAGCCAGTGACTTGTATTTCACCTTACAACTTCTCCCACGTGTGAATTGTTTTTCTTGCTGTGTTTCTGCCCCCTCGTTCCAAGGCGAGGCTCTCCAGCACAGGCTTTGCAGGCCAGACCTGGAGGTGCCATGGGACAGCCGTCATGTGCTAATGAGGGAGGGTCAGTTTAGGGGGTCAGGAAAAGACTGCAAACTGAGGAAACACAGAGAACAGGGTTGTGGGGAAATGCAAGAGATACTCTAAGCAAGCGCTGTGGTCTCCCCTTCTCTGAGCACATAATAACCAGGTGGCTGCTGCTCCCCTGCTCTGCTTCTGTGCAGTGAAAGGCAGCAAGGGCCCCCAGGATGGACCATGGGAAAGGACTGAGTAGGTCATAGACCCTCCTTGCCTTTATGTCTTGCTACTGATAGGCAGAGCCCTGGAGAGAGCAGAGGAAGAGAAGGGATTTTACCTGTCTGCAGCAGCCAGTCCAGAGCTGGTTACAACTCTGGCAGAGCCTGGAAAATCCCAGTCTGGTTGCAGAGAGATAAGCGAGAGAATAAGCTCAGCCCTGCTCCCACTATCAGTGCATGTGGTCAGAGTGGCTCAGTGATGCTTTCGGGACCCACTGCTGCCATGAGCGGTGTAGCCACCCACCTGCATGCAGGCATGGAGGGGTTAAGCCTTCTCCTGGCCCTGGCTCTAGTTGGCTGGGCAAACACCAGCTGGTGTGCCGAGTCTGCCCACCTCATTCTGCAGTGCCAGCACCGGTGACGCAGCGCCCGTGCCCCATCCTGCCATGGCCATGCTGCACGGCATGGTGAGGCCGCCCTCCTGGGCAGGCTCCAGGGGCCAGGGCATTCCCCTGGGGAAGGGTTAAGCAAAGACGAGCAGTGCCCATGCCAGGCTGGGTATCCAGGTTCTCCCTTAGCGGAGGTCAGCAGTGGTTCATGGGAAAGGAAAAATTGGCAGCTGGGCCGGATGTCCCTGCATTTCCCCTCTTCCTGCAGCCGCCTGAGCGACATTCCTTATTTAGCTTTCCTGACGGACAGGAGGGATCTGATGGCGGAAACTGTCACTGCCTGATAACAGCTCAGGGACTCCTTTATGATGGGCGGCACGGCAGGGAACAGGGCAGCACTCCTCCTCACCGGGACGGGAGAGCCGGGCAGCCGGGGCTGCCCTTTGCACTGGGTTTTTGGGGGTGGCTGTGGGTAGGGAGGGAAGGGCACTCAGCCCTTCCCTTCGTGCTGGTTTGCGTACAAACCCTCTCAGTGCTATTTAAAAGACTCGAGGCCAAGAAACAATGGCATATATATATTATATTAGCATTTTATTCTTCTTTTTGGCGAGGTGTCTGAGCTGGTGGGAAGGGCCATGGACAGGGAGAGGGGAAGCATGGAGTGAAGCCACCCTGCCAAGGCCTGAGACCAGGTGAGGCTTTCCACTCAGTGGCAATGAGGACACGAAGGGATGCTTCAGCAGGAGCTGGGAGTGATAGCCAGAAGCAGGAGTTGAACACACACATCACTACTGGGACCGGGTCCCATACAAGGGTGCTCTGACCAAGCAGATAAACACTGCAAAGGACATATTACTACACATTTTATTGTCCCCAGCTTTCCCTCCATAGAAGATGGCATCTCACTTATGTTTGAGCCATTCTCTCATGTGCCTGTGGTGACCAGCCCCAAAACCACAAAAGGTCCTGAAATACAGCCTGTATTTCAATGTATCCATTGATTTTTGTCTTGCATCTGTGGAGGCCACCAGCCTGCTCCCATACCAAAAAGACCATCGTTTCCATGGCAATTAATGTATTTTAAAAGGGCAGAAAATATAGTGAGACTGTATTTTTTTGAAGAGCAAGCCCTAGAAAGTCAGCTGCTGGACCAGATGTTGGACTCTTCATCCATGCAAAGCACAGATTGGCATTGCTGTGCTCCGCGTTGGGATGTGGGTCATGGTGAGCTAGCTCAGCTGGGCTGGGTGGTATGGGGCTCACCCAGGCCCATGCAAAGGCCACGCTACAGCCTCGCAGCCCTGAGGTCACCGATCATCTGCTGATCAATGAGTGTTATGTTCCCTGGCATGGTGAGAGCTGCACGCTCCAAGGTGTGTGTCTGACCATTCCAGTTTTAGCTGAGCAATATTATATATTATTATATACAAAATATATAATGTATATTGAATTGTATAACATATATGTTCCTGCGCTCTCTGAAAAATCCACTGTCTGACTAGGTCCCCTGTCTGAGCACCTGTGCATTGCAGGATTGAGGTTTAGGTCCTCAAACTATGCTGGTACCTCAAACGCTTCTCACTTCAGCTACGTTCAAATTCCTTTTGTGTTTGCTTTCTGTTATCAAGAGGCACAGGCAGGGAGATTGGTGGGAAAGGGAATCGCTGTGTCCATCATTTGTGTTCATATATTGCCTTGTCAGTGCTGCAGGTGTGTGCGAGGCTGGTAGACATGGGAAGGAAGCAGGAGCTCCTACCTCCTGCCCAAACCCCAGTGCACGTTTTGTCCAGATGTGCTGGTGATGAGGTACCCGTGGGGCACAACGGGGCTTTGCATCCTTCTGGCTGTTCTGAGGCAGAAAAAGCAGCAAAATCCACATACTGCAAGTTATTTGTATTTCTTATGGTGTCACTTCCTAGCATGATGCATAGTTGCCATTGCAGCGATACCTTCCTGGGCAGGAGTGATCTCACCCAGTCCCCACCACATAAAAGTTTAGTGTATAGCCTAAGGCACTTGTTCTACAGTCAGCAGTGGGAGCAAGACATTTTTGGAGATGGCTCCATTCCATCCTCAAAGAGACGTTGAAGAAATTGCCTGTGGGGAGGCAATGGCTGAGACTGCCTGCGTGGTGTCCGCACACATGCGTGTCCCCAGGACTGGTGTATCCCCTCTGCCAGGCTGCATGTCACCCCACAATCCACCCTCTTCCTCAGTGGACACCCCAGCTCCCTCCATCTCAGCAGCTTGCAGCTGCATAAAAGGACAGCCAAGGGTCTGGCAGAGGGTAAAATGAAAGACCAGCGTCAACCAAAACAACTGATGGCCCCCGCCTCAGCAGGCATGGCCAGGAGGAGGCTGAGAGGTAGTGGGATCATATGGAGTGAGCAGCAGACAAAGGAAGGAAGTTTTTATTACTGGGCCAAATCCTGAAGTCCTTCAGTTGTATTTAGGCCAATGCCTCAATGACTTCAGTGGAGACTGGTCTGAGTAAAGAGAGAAAAAAGGGCTTCAGCATCTGGACCCTGAGTAATTGTGTCATGTGGGAATCTTATAAAGAATTTGCAAGTTCATGATGGCTTTCCTGAGTGGCTGGTGCTAGCTAGCGAGCAGCACCCATGGCAGCCAGGCATCCTGCCTGGGTCACCATCCCCTTCCTCTCTGGGGACACAAAGCACCCATCCTGCAGCAGGTTCACCATTTCAGCTGCTGGCAGGTCTTAATGGGGCTGGGTAGACCCTACAAGGCCCAGCCAGGTGCCCCAAGTTGGGTAGTGGCTCCACAGGTTTGTGAAGGTCTGTCTGCACATTCACAAGCCTTGCAGAAGGTTTTGGGGTCCTCCATAGCTTTTTGAGTTACAGAGGCATGTGGGCTCTTCATGCAGCAGGGAAGCCTGTAAAAGGTCTGCTGGTTTCATGTGTTCTCCCAGAAAAGTGCAGGGGTGCGTAGCAGAGCCTGGAAAACCCTCCATTGGTTTCCCCATGTGTGGAAGGTCCTGTGGTGGCTGGGGGAAGCATGTGTGTGTCTGCACAGACACACGCATGTGCTGACAGTGAGGTTCAGCTCTGGGCTTGGCTCTCTGTCTGTGACTTGTTTTCCCCATTTCTGAAATATAGGCACCTGCTGAGATGGTTGTTAGACATAGTGACCTAAAAAACTAAATACTGGCAAAAGTGAGAGTCAAGTCAATAGTTTCCACTGACGACAGTAAATCTTGATATTTACTAAGGCAAGAAGGTTGGGCACAAACTGGGGTTTATACTCAGATTGGAAACTGCCAGCTCAGAGTGACGGCAGCAAGCAAAATCTCATCCAGCAGAGGTGACGGCATCTAGCACGCACAGACACCCATCACTCATGCGGTGGGTTGTCTTAGCCTGAGCAGGGTCCCCAGGGAGGTGTAATTTGGTCTAAGTGGTCATCATCCCTTCTCCACGCTGCAGTGCTTGCCCCTTAGGAAACAAAGGGCAGAAGTTTAACGGCATGTCCTAAAGTGTGGTGACCAGCTGTGGTGTGGGATGCTCCCACAAGAGACACATTCACAGCAAGAAAATCCCCACGTCTCTGGGCAGGCAGTGCGTGGTCGTTGTGCTTGGATGAAACATGGGGGAAGCAACCACCTTGCCTGTAAACAGTTACCCAGCAGTGCCTTTGTAAAGCAATTTAGCTAATGTAGCATGCATCTGGGCCTGATGACTCTTCATTTGGTTTGTAGGCTGTTGCCAAACTATCAGACTTACCAGTTCCTGGGCTGCTGTCTGTACATGCTGGCTCTGGCAATACCACTGGTACTGGGATGGGATCAGGGCATACCCTGATCTTCATGTCCTCACCGTGCCATGATGTCCAGGTGACAGGAGTCACAGCATACCCCGTACTGCCCCGTTCTGGGCAGACAGGGTCAGACCCAGTATGTATCCTCTTGTGTGACAGTTTTGTGGTGGGATTTTCCCACTTGGTCAGGTAGAACCACCACATTTGCTTGTTCATGTGCTACAAGGACTAACAGAGGCAAACAGATGACATGGGTGGTAGCTTGATGTCCACAGATTGAACACATCAGGATGGGTTTTGATGTCCTCCAAATCTCCTCTGTTGTAGCGAGGCAGGAACCTTTCCAACGACACTGGTCACACCCGAATTGCACCCAGCCCAGGACGTGATGCCCACTGCCATGGTGCCTGTGTTGCCCAACATTGCCCCTCCACAATACTCAGTGTTTCGCAGTATTTATGGCTGCTCTTTACTCTTGGCTGCTTAGACAAATAAAGCCTAATGCAGCCTGAGGCAGTTAATCCCTGGCCCTCCAGCCTCCCAGCAATAACAAGGCCTGGGTGGTATTTCAAAGAATGCAGTGGGAGAGAGGGGGAGCGCCGGCATCTCTTCTTCTATATGGCGGTGGAAATACAAGCCTGCCTTCATCGAAGATAAGCGATGCTAGCTGGGCTGAGCTCCTGCTCAGAGGTTGTAGTGGTGATGGAAGGCAGGAGACTCCGCACAGCATTGGCCCCATGGTAACCTTTGCCAAAAGAAAAACACTTCTTAGTACAATAGTGAATTTTAGAAAAAAAGGAAAAGAAAAATAGACAGGGCCCCATGTGAACTTAGGAAACCTGTGGTGGCATGAAGAGAGATGCGCATGTGAAATGGCCTGAGCAGCACCTGGAAGGGCTCTGGTCCCTGGACCCGTGTTGCTGGGAATGGGAAATGGCCCATGTCTGTCCTTGGCCGCTTGGTCCAGCGTGGGGCCAAAACGGCCCTGCTGCCAAATGCTTTCTCCTGCCTTCGAGGCTCAAGCCAACGTGTCTTCCCTTTGTTCATGCCTTTGCTTTCCCATGGGGCTGGGAAGGCCATGCCCAGCCTCACCCCATGGCTCTGAGCACCAAGTGCCTTGTGGTGACCAAATGGGGACAGCCAAGGAAGTGGCGTGTTGTCTGTTTAGCACAATTTCGCTGACAGTACTTGTGCTCCTTGGGTGGAAGTCATTAGCATGTGTAAACGCTTCCTTCCCATTGCGTCCACTTGCGTGCTCTCCCCTCTGAGCTGCGTGGCAAGGGAAGCACCTTTGAACGGGAAAACAACAGTCAGCCTCTGCGTATTTACAGGAGAGTAACTGGGTGTTTATGAAACCTGGTAACCCTCTCGTAAGCTATTTTTGAAAAGCAGCAGAAGGTGTTTTAGCTTAACTGGCCTTCAAATAGCGCCAGAGTCCGATACTGCCATTTAGTCTGGGCGTTTCATTGTAGGAATTGTGCTATGATATACAAAGTGTGACATTTCCAACTCAGCCTTTCTTGGAAGGGAATTAAATGAGTTTCATAGCTGTGTGAGGGGTGTTATGTGGAGGTGGAGAGAGAAATCTGTGCAGATGTTAAACGGCCAGCTAATCTCATGTGACGTGAATGCCCTGATACACTTTGGCTCTCAGAGATGATGATTATCATCTCCCACTGCAGCAGGTCCTGGCTTGCGGTCACAGTGCTGTGCCAAGAGAAACCAAGAGTGTGTGCATTTGTAACTTGCCACCGATAGCCCCAGACAGCCCCGTGAGACCAGCTTTCCTCCCAGTGCCCCAAGTCTATCCATCTTCAAGTCTCTTTGCCCAGCAGGGAGCAGATGGGATCACTGACCTGAGGGTGAGGAGCAACCCAGCAAAGCCCTATGTGGGGGGAGAGCTTTGCTGTGCTCTCTAGAGCTTGTCCCTCGTGGGGATCCTGCAGAGAGCAGAGTAAGATTTTTATTAACCGCATCAGGGAAGGCTCCAGGTTTGGCCAGCTCTGGCTACTTTCAAGGACGTCAGAAAGCCAAGCTGTGCAGTGTTTTCCAGGAGGGTTGAAATTTCTTATCTCCTGCATTGCTATAGGTGCATTTACCCAGGGAATCACACCTCCTGTCCTGCTCATGCGGACACCAGGAGGGCTCCCAGAGCTGAAGCGAGTGCTCAGAGCTCTTCCAGCATCCCTCTCTGCTTGTGCACATCTGACTTCATACCTGAGGCTTCCTTCCTCTGCCACTACCTCTGATGACTAATTCCACTCTGAAGAGCATGTGCCTGTGATCTTCCAGCCTCCCCTCATGCCCACCCGGTCGGAGGCAGCAGAAGGGGTGGTGCGGATGCGCATGTGCACATGTGCAGCTCTGCATGCAAGAAGCTGTGCCACGGAGGAGGGTTCAGCCCTTCTGCTTCTCAGGCAGCAGCTCGCTGTCATGCCCCTGCCCACTCTTCCCTTTGGCTTTTTATTATTATTATTTTTATATTATACCTGATGCTTGAAAACCCTGCTTTGATAATCAGGAAGTTTAAATTCCTCCTGCGCTTTGCTTGTGCTTTCTACTTTCTGGACCCATCCATGTCTAACGTAGCTTTTTCATGTTGCATTGGCTCTGGGATAAATCTGTTTTCTTTGTTCCCTGACATCTTTCATTTGAAGGAATACAGATTCCTCCTTTCTTGCTAGGGTATCTATTTTTCCAAGGCAAAGTAGCCCAGTTCCTGCTGCCCTACCCTGTGTGGCTTGGGGAGGAATGGAGGTACAAAGAAGCTACATAACGGGCTTGCAGGGAGACTGGGGCAGATGAGGAACTCAATCCAGGTTTTCCAAGGCCAAGATAATCATCTAATTGCAAAACTATTTTTCCCCACTTACCATGTTCATCAGCTTCTCTCGCACTCAGCAGTTGGGGATCAACTTGAGGATGGGTTGTTCTGCAGTGGAGAACATGCACTACCCGCTCCAGGGCAGCTGTCTGTTTTGAGAGCTCTGGGTTGATTTCAATTCACAGCTAAGTAGCAAACATCTGGATGCAAACTCCAGGGACATAAAGATGGAGGAGCAGGTCTTTTCCGCTTGACATGGTGTCTCCCAGTCTAGCTGGATGGCTTGCAGCCTCCTGAAAAAGCCCAGCACGGTCAGCCTGGCTGCAGCAGCCTGGGCAGAAGGCAGGAAGTGTCCACAGGCTTTGCTCACATGGGGAAAACCTACCCTGAGTGGGATACAGGGGTTTCTTCTGTGTCCTGTTCAGCCTGTCCATAAGTCAACAGTCTTGGGAAGAGCTATACTTCAAAGGCCAGCAATTAAGCCTAAGTACATCAAGGAAAAAGCAAATCTGTGACTTGCTTTTTTCTTTCCAAGTGCTGCTGCCCTTTTCTCTCTGTGCTCAGTGCCAACCCTCAGGCTCTGTCTGCCTTCCCAGTCAGCTGCCTCTGCCTCCTCATCTCCCAGAAAGAGTTGGATGCCAAGGCTTCTCTTAGCTTGAACTCCATCTTCCCGCAATGGCACATCGGCAGCTTGGTTTGACAGGAGCTTCACCTGAGCCTCTGGAAACGGCTCATGTTGGAGCCATACTTAATAATGTCCAAACTGAGGGTCTCCTCTTTGCTGCTTCTCAGGCTTTTCCCTTCCCCTGTGTCTACGAAGTGAAGCCCTGTTGCTGTGGGTGGAAGCCCCTGCCCAGGCACTGGAGCCGGTCCTGGCTTTGCTTGGGCTGTCACCAGCCTCAGTATGGGCAGCTGGGGCTCCAGGAAAGGGGACAATGCCCTGGTGTGGCCAGGGGGATCCTGTCCTGGTGCGTTCACTCTGTTTTGGCAGTGGGCAGTTTAGAGACTCCTAGACCCAGATGCTTCACCTGGATCATTCTGTATAAGAGCTGGTGGTGACTTGTTCTCGGGGAGTGCAGCCCTGTCTTTAGGAATCTCTCTGTGGGCGTCCCACAGTGGCAAAATCCACAGTTGAGCTGAGTTGTATGAAAAGGTATTTTGTTATCCAGCTCATAACTTCACCAGGTACAGCATGAGAAGCAGCGGATAACTATTTCCTTTAGTCGTTTACCCTTTGCCACTGTATAGCCTATCATTTCTTCTCAGCGGCCAAAGATGTCTCTTTAGTGTCCCATGGGTTTGTACCCACTGCTGCCAGTAAAGCCCCCAGGGTTGCACCTGGGCAGAATTAAACTCTGAATCCTGCAATGGTCAGGCAGCTCCTGAGCTGTCCCAAATAGGTTAACTGGAGGTAGCAGCAGTACAAGCTTTTCCCAAGCCACTTGCTCAGAGATCCCAGACCCCCAGAGCACATGGGGGCATGTCCCCAGCCCATCCTGGCCATCCATTTGCGCTGGCAATGCCTGTCTGACAGGTACCAGATTTGGACCAATGCTTGTTCCATGTGAGCTGTGGATCATCCATTGCATCCCTTCAGGTTAGGGATGTAATGAATGGTGCTAATTTCTGTTACTGGTCCCCTAAAGCCATCCAATCCCTCTGCTCCTTCTACCGCATGTTAATCGCATCCTGTGGGGGCAGAGAATGTAAGCAGGGCAAGATTTTGAAAGAAGTAAATTAAAATGGGAAGGGAAGCAACTTGACAGTCCTTAAGATGTGGGAGGATAATTTTAATTGAGTTTTGCAAGGGTTTAGCCATGCAGTTAATAGAGGCCACTGGAAGAGGGGTGGCTATGTATGCTAAGCAGGGCAGCTTGCCTTGGGCTCTTGCAGAGCCACGGTGGTGGCAGAGTGAGGACTGCTACAGGCATTTTGTCAGCTCTGAGGATTTCTGCCCCTTGGGGAGTGAATCCTGTGGGCAGAATAGGTCCTGCTTCTGTCTGAAGGTGCTGGGCTCCCCCTCCCTCCCTGTGCATCCCGCTGAGGTAGAGCTGCCCTCCGAAATGTCAGGGAAAGGAAGCAATCCTTAGCTTGTTAGTTTCTACAAGGAAGTTAAAACGCGCAGATGGCTCGAGCATCCTCTATCTCAAAGGCAGGAAAAGGATTCTCCGGGCAGGAGCAGGCAGCCAACAAACCCAAAGCAATTCAGGGAATGGGGGACCAAACAAAGCAGCGTCTGGCCAGCAGCAGAAAGGGTGGGCCAGCGGCTTGCTGAGGGGAAACCAGCTCTCTGATGTACCAGAGCATCCCTCAGCCGAGCAAGAGCAGCAAACAGCTGGCTCCCCTGGGACCCGGGCAGGCTGCTGACAGCAGAGATCCTGGAGGAGGTCTGCAGGGTGGCCCGGCTGACCCTCTGCCCCAGGCCGGACATGTGGCTACCTGACAGAGGCTAACTTTGGCTCAGGACGTAGCCTCTTGGGGAGGATGGAGTAGGGATCGAGTGCGGGGGGTGGACAGGGAGAGGAAAGACGGCAGGAGACAGAAATGCAAACATGGCCTGACAGCCACGGGGCAGGGGGAGGGGAGGAGGAAAAAGCAGGGTAAACCTGGCAGGATGGAGCAGGAAACCAGGCTGGACTCGGCAGGGCGATGGTGAGATAGTGCTTCCTGCGGAGGGAGAAAGGCAGACAGATAAACACTCCCAGACAGGCACTCGTTGACCTGTCTTTGGGATGCTTTGGGATGACATGGCAGCAGGTCCCCGGGCATGGGTGGCTGTGCCCCTGCAGACCAGGGTGGCAGGGTGGTGGGGCATTGGGTGCAGCCCGGCTGTGCTCTGCTGCCTCAGGCATCTGGCTTGTGAAATACCCTGATGTAACCCCTACCTGGAGGCACCAATGAACCAGGACTGAAGGGTACAAGGATGACTTTGCTCCTCAGGCCAGCCTGGCTCTCTTGAAAGTGGCTCCTGCTTCCAAGCTCCTCGGTTTCTGTCTCCTGATGAGACTGCCAGCTTGGAAGTCCAAAAGCTGAAGAAGCTCTCTGAGCTTCTGAGCTCATGACTTTCTTTGCCTCATTCCCCATCAGTGCAGGTTCTTAAGAGATTTTCATGCCTTGCCAGGAAAGAACCAGCTAATTAAAGTTTATGAGCAATGAGAGGCTAAATGGACCCATTGGGGTGCATGCATTGAGGCCAGAGCAGCCTTTTGGGCTGTTTGGCCAGACTGGAGGGCACTGGATACGTGCCTGTGGTGCCGTAGGGACACAGAGCAGAACACCTGGCCTTACAGTGCTGCTGCTCTGGCTATGGCTTCTCATTGCGTCAGGACCATGTTGCTATCATATGATGCGCTGCTGGTGGTCTCTCTCCACCTCATCCCACTCCCTACTTGGCTGGCAGGCAAGGAGATGTTTTGGCTGGGATATCCTCTGGCCACAGCAGCTGAGCTGGAGGAGAGCCCTAATTTTTGCACTCCCTGAATGCCCTGTCTGTTTGGACACATGTCCTTTCTCCTCACCTAGCATCACAGCAGACCCATGGTGCCTGGGACGTCTCTGAGGCTGGCACCAAAAAGAAAAGCATTTCCACCAGCTCTGGTGCCCTCTTCCTCAGCCCTCGTATTGATCCCTGCTTGGGGAACTCCTGCCTCCATGCACCAACTTCCCCACGGCTGTCTTGGGGCAAAGTTAATGTCTTATTATGCTTTTAGTGTCAGACAGGAGGGGTCAGACACCCAGTAATAATGGTCACCTATGTTTGTGGTTATTGACTGAGTTCCTATAACTATTAGTCCCTTGTGTCCCCTGAAAGAGAAGCAAAGGAACAGCTGATGCTTTGGGAATATCCTTACAAAATGGTGAGGAAAAAGATCCCCCATACTTTGATGTGGTGACATTTCAGGGCTCTGAGGTCCGTGGATGAAAATCTCTAGACTAGGGGAGTGTTGTCTCACCGTTGGCATTGTTCACCGTGAGAAGGGGAAAGGTATTGCCCTGGGCCTGAATAAGCACTTGGTGTGTGGCTGGGACAGCGATGCTGTAGCACAACACAGGGTGCAGAGGGGCTGATCCTGCACAGAGGAGCACAGCCTCTGTGTTTAACCCCTTCTGGGACAGATCTGAAGTCACGGCCAACTCTGCGCTGCAGAAACAGGAACGTGTTTCATGAACCCCATAAAAGGGGACCTTCTACTTTTGCCCTTGTGCAAATACATAGTTTAGGGAGGGATTTCCAGTTTTCTATCATTATCATTTTTAATTTATTCATTGCTTACACCTCAGCGTGTTCCCATCTTGCCCACAGAGCCCTTTAGCATGCCACCTCCCTGTTTTTCCTCCAGCCTCACCGTAGGCATGGGTGGCTGTCACTCTGCCCTCACAGCCCCTGGGCACATGCTGCTGGGCAGAACCTGCTCCACATGGGTATGAATTCCCACCATGGTTTGGGGCTCGCCCTGTCCGCTGTGAGGCTGGAGAGAAAACACCTTGTGTTCCATCCCCATGTTGGCCAGAGCCTGCCATTCATTTGTCAGCCTTGTGTGATATCTGACATCTCTGCAAAACAAGCCTTCCTCCGTGCTGGTGAGCACCGGGAGGAGGAAGAGGAGGAGCTGACAGCCCTATGTCCAAATTCCCCCTGCTGCTCTGCCAGCTGCCTGCTCCTTGCATGATGTGATACTGACGCTTTGCTGCTCCAACCTGCAGCTGGATGCTTGCCCTGTGCGTGAGGAGGAGTCATTCCATGGGGGAACTTCAGCCAGGTGGGAAGTTGGCTGGGCTTTGCCTCTGGCACATGGACTTCCCGTGTGCCTGTGGCGGCCAGGGGTCCTCCAGCACCAGGCACCAGGGCAGTGGGTTATACCAGCATGGAGCAGGTGTGGAAGAGGTAACTGGAGCAGAGGGGGAAAGATGGCACCTGCGGTGCTGGGGTTAGCTCCTGCGGGGCAAGGGGAAATGGTGCACATGCAGTTTCACCAGGAAAGGCTGCTGATTCAGACAAGCCCAGCCTGGAAAGCTGGAGGAGAGATCTGCAGAAAAGGCAGAGCAATGTTTTGGAGACTCCCTTTTTACAGGAAGTCACATGGAAAAGATATGGGGTAATGGGTGCAAGTTACTCCTGGTGAGATTCTGATTAAACACAAGAGGAAAATTTGGCTGGACAGAGTGCTGGGCCAGCTTGTCTGGACCAGGCTTTTCCCAAGAAAGATTAGAGCAGATGATCCTTGAGGTCTCTTCCAACCTGGTATGCTATGATTCTATGATGATTCTCCTCCCTGTCCCCCAGTGCCAGCTGTTGCTGCTCTTCTGCATCAGAAAGGGTCATTCAGTCCCTGTTTCCCCAATTGTCAGTGAGGTACTGGTACTGGAATTTTACTGTTGGCTGTCCGGGGGCAGGTCTTTGCTCACATAGTAACAATGGTGCATGATTGTGTCTTTAAGTGCATGCCTGGCCCTGCTTGCAGCGGAAGAGCCCCACCACTGGCTTTGCAGGGGCAGCTCAGGGCAGCCAAAGGTTTGGGCTGGGGGTAAAACCCAAGGGAAATGGGACAAGCTTTTCAAGATGAGCCACGTCAGGCTATATGGGGCTCTGAGCAATCCTGGGGCATTCAGAGTGCTGTTGAGCGCCAGCCAGCGACAGGCCAGAGCAGCCATCTGAGCCTGGCAAGTTGGAAGAGGCTTCTCCACGGTGCTTTGTGTTGCAGACTCAGGATGTGGATAAATTCAGGGGCTCCATCCTGGAGCCTTGGTCTGGGGATTTGGTTATCTGGTGCAAATCTGTCAGAAATCCCTGTTGTAGAAAGGTGTCCAAATCTCAAGTTCCTGCCTTGCTTTGTCGAGATGCTCATTGACTGAGAATTTTTGCCTGAGTAAAAGCAGAGATGGGGCAGTAGCAGGGTCAGGGCAGCTTTGCTGGGGGAAAGGACACTTGTTTCACTTCCAGCCTTTCTTTTGCCCTAGTATAATACTAAGCTGGACAGGCTGGTTTGGGCTGGGTATGTGAGGTGCAGGAAGACAAGCAGGAGCACACAGCCTCATCTGGACCAGCTTTGCTCCATGCATGTTATTTTGCAGCGCTGCTTGAGCAGTAAGTTTGGTGGCAGGAGCATGAGCTGTGCCGGTTAGCTGGGGACACAGGGCAGATCCAGTCCAGCGTCGGGGAAGGAAGTGAGTGAGAAGGACAGAGTGTGAACAAAATCCCTCTCCGGAAAGGCACCCTGTTAATCAGTCAGCAGGGCCGACTCAGCAGAGAGGGAGGGAAGGGGAAGCAGAGAGGGGCTGAGGGGTGTGGGGGGGCTTGAAGGGAGGATCCGGTGCAAGGCTTCCTGCAAGTGGAAGCAGACGGAGAGGAGGAGCTGTGTCATGCCATACCATGCCCTGCTATGCCTGCACCTTCACCCATGCACAGCTTTGTACAGGTTTCCAAGGCCATGGCTTACTGTGGCAATGCTGGCTCTGGCATGGATGGTGCCCTGCAGTGATTTAGCTGTCTATAGCCATCAAAAGGGAAAACCGGGCCCCATCAATGTGGAGAGTGAAGAGATGAGGTCAGGCACACGGCTGGAACCTGCGGACTTCTCAGTCTCTGTGAGACACCATAGGTTGGGTAGCACTTTCAAGGATGAGCGTGGCTTCCCCACCAGGCAGGGAGAGCTCAGGGATGCAGGAGCCCAGCGGGCAGCCCTGCTGCCGTGCTGAGAGCAGCAGTGATTTCAGGGTGCAGAGAGAGGCAGAAGAGGCTGGAAAAAAATGAAGGAGCCACCAGTGATAAGGAGAAAGCCCTCAGTGCAGCCTGGCCCCTTTCAGAGCCACACGCTGAGAGATCAAGGCTAGGAAAACCGCCGGGAAACGCAAGTCTCTGAAAATAGACAAGGTGTGAGTGGCTGTGGGATCCTGCTTCCTCTCCCCGCATCCCATCAATCCCCCTCTGTTTATTTTAATATCCTGCTGCCAACTTGCTTGGAAACCATCTTGAAAAAACAAAGCTCACCAGGGCTGCTGCATGCCTTTTTAATTACATTAATGCTCTCCCCGTGCAAAGGCGCAATTTGGCATGCACAAGAGAGCGGGATCTGCTCAGAGGGCCAAGGAGATAAAGCATCGCTGGGGTTGGAGGTGGGGAAGGAGGCACTCGGGGGAGAGGAGACACCTCATGCTCTGGAGACATCTCCCTCACACCCTGGGATTTGCCAGAGATGCAAACCATCTGTATGTCGGTTAGCAGAGATTTAATGGCCAAAGTCAGCACCAAGTTCACTGCTGGGGAGAGCGAGACACAGGAGAGAGCCATAGCAGGGCATGTGCTCCCCTATGCAAGGGCAGCAATGGGGTGGATCCATCTAGCAAGCATGGAGAGGGATCGAGCATTTTGGGGGAGAAAGTTAATGGCTTTGAAGATGCTTTTGCAGGCTAAGAATGGCTTGTGCACCTCTTTGCCTGTCCTGGATGCCACGGGTGGCTGTGGGCATTGGCATCCCAAGATTCCAGCCCTGGTGTGGGGCACTGGGGTGAGTTGTGGGTCCCCAGCGTTAGCCAGTGCCTGATGCCGGGAGTCTCCGAAGCTTCCAGCAGCCTGGGGCCAGTGAGGAGGCTGCCAGCAGCGGGAGTGTCCCCAGCCCTGTGCCGTGGTGCTTTCGGCGGGAGCAGTGGTTCCTTTTCCTGTTGTACTTGCGGAGGGCCATGGACAGGATGCATCTGCAGGAATCCCACAGCCTCAACCTGCACAGATCGTACTTTTTCTTTCTTCCCCTCCACCCCCCAGCGTTGTTTGCTAACAGGTCACCGGGCAGCACGTGAAGGGAGGCAGGGGGTTATTTCTGCAGCTGTCCTGCTCCCCCTGAGCCCAGTGGTGGGGCAGAGGCGGTGCTCAGCATCAGCCAAGAGGCTCCTGCCACCTTGGACCGCTATTTACTGGTTCAAGCAAGGGGGACCACTCCAGTTTTGAGATCCAATTTGGCGCCTGTCACAGCCAGCCTTGGGGATTGCCATGCCAGCGTTTTGGGGATTAGCTTTCTGCTTGCTGTCCCCAGAGCACTGACAGGATGAGAGGGTCTGCTGTCCCCAACCAGCCCCATGGAAAGCTGTGCCTTGGGTATTTTGGGCTGAGCAGGCACCCCCAGCCGCTTGCCGGCGCGATGGACCAGCAGGCTGTGGCCATCTGGAGAACGGTGTTTGCACTGGGATAAACGTGTCCGGTATTAATAGGAAATGCAGCTTAGCAGACAGATTCCTTCCCCCTGCTTTTTTTAATAAACCTCGTTACATTTTGAAGGGATTTTACCAAAAATGCGGTCATTTATTTTCACAGCCCTGGGGCACATTTTTGTGCGTGACATCAGACATCCCCTCCCTCAGGGAAGGGTAGGTTGGAGGCGCAAGGCAGGGTGTCCTCCATGGGGGCCGAGCACCAACCAGTCCCGGGGGCCACAGAGATGCTGACCTGACCCGCCTGTTGAATGACGAACAATGGCTGTTGTTGTCGTCATTTAGAGAGGAATGTCTGTAGGACAGGCCATGGGGAGTGGGACCCCCATGCAGACAGAGGTGGGCTGTGGTGTCCCCTGGGCTGACGCTTCATCATGTGGGTACGGGAAGAGGAGGCATGAGATGGTAGGGGGAGATGGCTGGCACCCCGCCATTGCCATGGGGGCAGCCACGGAGACACCACCTCAGAGCCGTGTGCAGGCGGGAAGGAAGTGGAGAACAATCAGGGAGAACAAGGCCGGTGGCCCTGGCCTGGCCATGCTGGTGGTGCTGCTCCGCACGTCCCTCCACTACCACGTCCCCCTCAGTGGCCTCTCCTGGTGGCAGTGGACCTTGGGCACCACAGCTTCTCCATAGGCCTGGCTCCTCATGCCACTTCTCAGAGACCTTGTGTCAGAGAGGCTGGTGGCCATTTAGGGCAGGTTCCCCAAAGAGAAACATCCATCATTTGGCTCTACCACAGGGCTTCCAAGGCCCGAGGTCCTCAGGCTACGATTTTGGAGGAGAAGTGTCGCATAGCATTCCTGCTGCTTGGAAACCCATGGAAACACTGTGTCCTTGAGGACTCTCCCTCCTTGCCAGATCTCTCTGATACATGGTTTGAATGTTACAAGGGAAGGAGACAGACGGGCACAGACCATGGTTGCTAAAACCTCACTTTTCTCTAGAAAATCAAGCTAGCAACATATTTTTGCATTCTTTTGTTCCTTAGCATTTAACGTCCACCTGAGTCACAGCTTCACATTTCACAACATTGGGGTTTCTTTTTTCCCCTCTATTTCTGGTTAGTTTGGCTTGCTTGTTTTTGTAGTCACCGAGACTTTTCTTTTGAATTATCACACATCTCCAGAAGCTGGAGTTTTAAGATAAAGATCACAGAGTAATGCCAGTCAGCACGACCATGCTAATGAAAAACAACAAGTACATATTTGAGGGTAACCGGTACTTCGAGATGTTTTGTCCATGAGGAGCTCACTTAAGGTGCATGTCTGGCATGCTGGAGATGCAAGTGCACAAGAAGTGAGACTTTCCCAGAAAAAAAGCTGAGAGAAGCAATGATAATGTTTAACTGCCTGTCCTTGAGCCTGGAAAATTTCACTCCTGGAATGCCTGTCAAGCTGTGGTGCAGGGAAGGGGACTGCCTGTAATCCCCAAAGGTTTGGTCCTGTTTGGGTGACTGTCTGTACCTGAGAGTCCCCGGCAGGAGAAGGGCATTCAGTGAATGTCTGCTGGCTCCTGGGAGCATCTCTGTACCAATGCAAGAGTTTGGCATTTGTGTAGCTGGGCACCCCTGCTTTGTCCCCCTGATTGCAGAAAACTACACATGTATAGAAAAATCTCCTGCCAGACTTCCTCCAGTCAGCAGATAAGATAATTTCAGAGCCCTAATCCAAGTGATCTCAATCTTAGTCACCTGGTGAGGAATGGCTACACCTGAATTACCTGATTTCTGATCTTCCGTTCTTTTTCTGGTCCTCATCTGTGCTAGTCTGTATGAGCCCTAGGGCTGTCTGGACCTGGCCCTAGAGCTGTTGCCAAAGAGCTGTGTGCTGGAGCCAGGAGGGCTGCAAGTGAACCGCTTGTGTCCCAGTGAGCCAGCGTTAAACTATCTTGTAGGAGCAGACTCCTGTAAGATGTTTTCTTCAAGAGGCATTGCCCCTCCTTGGGCTTGGGATGCCAAACTAGTTGCTGCTCACAGCAAGGGGTCCAGACTAGCAGATGTCTGCATCATCCCCTCTCTCCTTTCTCTCCACAGATCTGGCAAGCAGCTATTCTATGACCCCCCCTACTCTCAGCATCACCGAGGAGGAACACGTCATCAACGCCAAGGATACGCTGACCATCACCTGCAGGTAAGGTGCAAGCAAGCGTGGGTCTGCCTAGACTGCTCTTACCTGGAGGTGAATAACTCTGTGAGAGGAGCTAAAGAATCTCTGGTTGTTTTGGAGATTGTGGCTCTGAGAAGGTGATGTGCCTGATTTATCCCATGCTGGGACACTTGGCTGTACATGTTTTCAGTGCTACCCTCTGTCTTGGAAAGAAAACCAAAACAAACCCACAAGTGGGAGAATTGACCAAGGTCACTTTTCCTGAGAAAGCTGGAGTTTCCCTTTAGCAGCTGAAAGCAGATCCATGCTTGGGATCCGAGTGCTAGGGCCCAACAGGGGTATAAATTCAGCGTGGGCCTCAAATGGGTGTTTCTCAGTGTTATATATAACCATGGAGCAATTACTGCAAACACTTGGCTGGCATTGTGTTCATGTCTTGTCACAAACATATTTAACTTTTCCTGGAACAGATGGCATTGCTTTTGATTTGTGAATTGGGAGAGGGACAGAGGATTGGTTGTTGATGGCCATACTGAACTCATTTCATTCAGTCTGGGAAGCTAAGCGGTGGTGGACTTGTTCATACGGTGACCCAAGGAGCCATGGTATGCTAGGTTGTAGGAAATGCGTGAGTTGGAGGTCTGTGGTGAGCCATATAGATGCTGTGGGGGGCAAAGAGGAAAAGGAGAGTGTCTGGGGACTCCAGTGCTCTGCTGTGGTAGTTGTCTCCACAGAGGGATGTGGAAGCTGACATGCTCTGTAAAACCTTGGAAGAAGGAAGATTTGGTGAGCTTTTTCTGAATGGGCTTACAGTCAGGCCAGATCCTTCTCAGCAGTGGCCCAGGGAAGGACACAGAAAGTGGTTTCAAGACTGTGTTGCTTTCAGATTGAGCCAAAGCTAAAGGACATACTGAAGTTAGAGGTGTGGTTGAATAGTGTCTTCTTGCAGTCAAGCAGGCATACCTGCTTAGCACCATGAAGCAGAAAGCCTTTCTTTTTGGAGTAACACTCCCGGGCTGCCAACAAGAGGGCCCTTTCCTTGTTTGACATCAACTAATATAAAGAAATAGCACATGAAGTGGAAACAAAAAATCTTATTTCCAGTGCAGACTCTGTATGGCCTGCTCTTGCAGAGACCATCACACAAGCTACAGAGTCTCTTCAAGTGGCAACAAGCTCCCTGTTTCCTGCTGCAATGCCAAGGCTCGTCTTTCAGGCTCACTGGGCAGCATCCATGCAGCTTGCTGGCATGGACACAGCTAAGGATCGCCCCTACCCCTGGATCCCAGGTACTATGTAGGACTGAACTGGCCAGCCAAAGAGCAGCAGGGCCTTCTACAAACAGTGCTAAAACCCTGCACCCTATGCCAATGTTGCTCTCTGCCTGCCTCCCAGCTCTGCATCCTGCTGTCCCAGATGTGCTCCTCAGGGGCTAGGCAGTGTCCTTTGCACCATCCACCAGTAAATGACTCTCAGCATCTCCTGCATGGCTCAGAGGTTTCCCTTCTCCATCTGAGCTGTCAAGCCTGTGTTTATCTAATGCCTTGAGGAGAGGATTTTTACTATGGGACACTATTACTTCATTTGAATGAAAAGTAAATCTTTCCTGGCCCCTGGATCTCTAATTACACCCAGCTGCTTCTCCAGCCTCTTCTCTGGACCATGGCCCACCCTGGGAAGACCTGGCTTGTGTTAATGGGAGCTGAAGGGAAAAACATGCAGACCACCAAGAGAACAGGCAAAGGAGAGGGTGGTGGGGCAGGGTAGGGCAGAAACAAATACAAAATCAAATCCAGGATCCAGGGATTTCCCGCTGAGCATCATGTTGGAGGTGGCTTCAGTTTGACCCTGGTCTTCCCTTGAGAACAATGTCCTCTGGCTGCTCTTCGAGCTGCCCTGGAGCCAGGAGTATGGGCCTGCTTGAAGCAGTACTGCAGCAGAAAGCTGAGCTTAAAACCCCTCGCGTGATACTCCCTGGAGATCTTTCAAGCTTCACCCACTGAGCGTGAGAGTCCTGCAGCCAACTGTGCTCTCAGGCTCCCTTGCAGCAGCCTGTATCTCACACACCCACAGCCCTGCAGACCCCGCTCCTGCTCTGCAGCCTGCCTATCTTCATTGGTGGCCATAGCCAGGCCACAGGACAAGCGATGCCTCTGGAGCTGAGCACGCTTAACAAAGACCCAAAGACACAGCACACGCACAAGGAGCCACCAGATGATGGGGCTCTGCTTTTGCAACTGGCATTGCATACAAGCACGTTCTCTTGTGATCCAGCACAATGCACCCTTGAAAGGTCTAGACAGAGCACAGGACAAGAATAGGAACATTCCCAAAAATACAGATCATGCCAGGGCTGGCTGAGAGCCCCAGTGATGTTTTGATCTAAGCAAAAGGCAGAGCAGCGCAAAGGGGCTGATGCCCACATGGACAGTGCATCTTTTATTAGCTCCCATCCCAAGAAGGAAGGAAAGAATATTGTGAATCTCTGCATTCATGCCCTCAGCAGCCTGTACTGGAGGAAAGCGAAGAGCTTGTGCTGTTCTGGCTCATGAATATTGGAGCAAAGCCCACAGGAGCCAGCTGCACAACAGCAGAAACCTCTGGAGGGATCAGCTTGTTCCTGGCTGTACCAGCCCAGCACCATCCCAACCCCATCCTGAAGGTGCTTGGCACTCAGGTGGAGAGGGAGCATCATGCAGCTGTTGTATTTAGAAAAAGAAAGGCAAGGTTGTCCTTCTCTGCCCAGTGACTTGTTAATGGAGCTGACTTGCAGATGCACAAACACTACTCTGGCAGAGTGGAAGTATTTGACGCCAGAGCCCTCTTGGCTCCTGTGGAGGAAAGGAGTGCTGTGGCAGGGCTGAAGGAGCCTGCAGATGAGGTAGCGCCCCAACATGACTGCTCCAGAGCAGTGTCTGAGGACACACAACACTTGCTGCTCTTTAGGTTTGACTGCTGTCAACATCATCTGTGGTGCTGAGGAGGGATCTGTCTTATCCCAGCTAAGCCACAAAGCCACAGCCAGCTTTGCTCATCATATGACGCTTGGGAGCTTCAAAGAGGATTGAAGAAAAGTGGTGCCAATTGCACTGTCTCCCTTGAAGAGTATCTATCCTGAAAAGATTTAGGAAAACAGCTGTGGAGAAGCCTACGGTGCATCTGTTTCCAGCTGGCATCAGCAGGCTCCCTTGCCCAGAGGCACATTATCACAGAGCTGAAAGAAAACAACTTGGGAACAAACCTGGCAGATAGGAGGGAGGGAACCATCCAAAACTGCTGCCTGGACCTTTCCCCAAATGCAGAGGGTAGATTCAGAAATAAATCCAAGTGAGCCTGGCCTGCCCTCAACCCTGCCTTCTTCTGTTCTTCTTAACACCTCAGTGGCACTAACTTGGACTCACTCTAATGCCTACACCTTGTGTCCTCACTGAATATGATCAAGCAGCACCTCCCTGGAGGGACTGAAAAGCCGTGTAGATGTGGTGCTGAGGGACATGGTTTAGTGGTGACCTGGCAGTGCTGGGTTAATGGTTGGACTTGATGATCTTA